>MU179358.1:4966-56705 GCA_016767475.1 Suillus weaverae | reverse complement strand
CTTCTAGGTTTGTTCTGGGTCAATTCTCGTAGCAATCATATCAATCGATGCTGACTCGGACATATCGATGGCCAACTTGTCAGCTCCTAGTGACTGTGCAAACGCTTGCGTATGTTCTGCGAGCCAAAGTATATCTCGTGATTCTGATTGTGTTGAATGATTTCTCATCACAGGGATATATCTTGCATCGTGGACGCTTTCGTCCCGGTCAACAGAGCCAACCTCATAGTTTACGGATCACAGTTTCTGATCATTTGCGTAACCTCAACACTCCTCAACTCGGGGCAGGGTGTAACAAATAGAGAAGAAGCGACGATCGATCGATCAAGGCTCCTGCATACGTCGGTCCGTCCAACGAATAACACAGTTACGTTCAAATCAGAGCTTCATCCAGGGGACGGCGGGCACAAGCAAAAATCAATGCTGTCGTAGAATTGTCGCGGGATCTGAGCATACATATGCCAACTTTGGTTGTCCGAATCGCCTTATGACTTTGTACAGAGGGCGATCTCGGAGTGATCTCGGGATCTGAGGAATACGTTTCATCCAACCACTTTACGCCCAAATTTGTCTTGACTTCGCCCGTAACTACCCTGATCTTGGCGAAGACACTCCTCTACTTATCCGAATACGAAGGAACGATTATCTTTATTCAACAGGTCTTGCTAGGGGAGACCACTCCTCGATTCACATTCAGATGGGTCTCCGTCGATAAGTATGCGGACTCACTGCCACTGGTAGTGTTGCCGATGTCCGGCCCAGTCCCTTTCTTCAGCAAAATTCATGAACGCTGATCGTACCTTCAGTACAGGTACCGCGTTTGAACAGCTTGAACTCGAACTTACCCGGGGTTCGCAATACACAGGTTAGTGGTGGGATCTGGTTGGTTACAGACAATAGAATGCATGATAAATTATCCAAGGGCGTCCTGGCGGCGTCGTAACGAAGGCAGCGGCGTCACATAAGAAGTCGATGACAGAAGATTCATCGATGCGGCGGTTAAATAAACTGTCCAAGACAATACCATTGCAAGATGATCTGCCAGGAGGTCGTCAGAACCAAGAAGGCCAAGCTATGTACAGCGAAACAAAAGGACCGGCAACTGGCGGCGTCGCTGCGCTGGCAGATTTCATAAGTCGTCGGAACTTGGAAGCCCCATTCTAGTAAGACGTCGAACACCACAGCTGGCAAGATAATCAACTCGATACGTCAAGCAGTATCAGCTGAGGGGGCATTGACCAGATCGTGTATCTTATAGAGCCAGAGTAGATTGCAGGGCCAGAATCCATCAAGTAAATTGCGATCTAGAAGCAGGGATACGCAGCGTCATATGCTGCTCCACTGTTCGGACCACTTTCTGCACGGAGATGACGGAGATGAGCAGGTCGTGCTATATTTGCCACGGATAACTGCCGCGGTCGTGTTAAGCACGCGACGACAGCAATAGGTTACATATATCTAAACATGTATCGCGCTCCTCGTAGATGCGCTAGAACAACTGGAAAATAAATGAGCGTGGAGCATAGATTGCATGCACCTTGTTGTCCTTGCATGTCGTTCAACCTGGACAACTGCTTCCACAAACTTTTTGTGCAGCTCCATATAATAAAAAGTCGTAGTGCAACCAAAGTGCAACTGACACATTTGTAGGAAAGCCTGGAAAAATCAAACAGTTCCCATTCACAAGCGCACGACGTCCAGTCGGCCCTGAGTGGCGCAAGCTAGAAAAAAGAAATAGGCAATCTATTACGATGTGGCTCGCCCACGGTATCAGCGAGCTGCAAATCTTCACCGTTTCAAGTAGCATTACTGACGTCACGGCCGCCCCCCCACCGAATTACTCCATCTTGAGAAGATAGCTGGGCGAGACGGAGAATGCGCTCAAAAGATCTTGGCACTCGTACAGTACTAGTGTACATGAGATACATTTGAAGTTTCGGGGGTCACCTTCACTCGCGAAGATAGATAACCTACATCCCTAGGAGAAACGTATTCATCGTAAGCGCATACAACACCGAGGACTTTGCGACTTACTTATCTGGCTACCAAAGCAGGAGGTGACACTAGCTATGTAGGGTTCAAACTTCAAAGAACGTTAATATTGCTAGCGATAGCGTAGCGAGGGACATATCTAGGAACCGTCAATCCAAACCACGGCATAACCCACGAATATCTGCGCTGCCTTCTGTAGTGAACTCAATTTGTTATCAACGGGCACCACTGAGTGACCGAAGCTTCGTATTTCGAGTTCCTTGATGGATATGACGAACTGTACGTGTTGTACTGGAGCATAGTATGTCACATCCATCGGAGGCTTTGCGTAGCGTTGCCAGACCAGTGACAAAAAAAATGATAAATGCCCTGAATATTGGATGATGCGAAACAGAAAACACATAGAAGATGTCTTGGTAAATGGGGCAGAGTTGCAAGAATGCCTGAGAAAAAAAGCACAAAAATTGATTGGAAGCACATCGTACTAGCACCGATCGAAATTGAGTGGAAGCCATCGCGCAGAAGGAAGAGGGGGATCACATTATTAACCAACATTTATCGCGACCAAATGTCCATCCCGCTCAGTCTTCTCGCCTCCTTTGGCTGTTGCGGCGCGTCACTCGCATTGAACGGGTTCCGTTGAGCTGCCTGCGGCGGAGCTTGCACGGCCGAAGCCACACTTGGCCCATAGAAGGATTGTGGACCTGGTTGCGACGTCTGAGTAGTTTGCCTTGAGGACGACATACCAGGTCCCTGAGCCGCACCACCTCCACCATAAGACTGATATTGCTCAGGCTGCATTGGAACATACAGCGCCCCAATATCTGTCCGCTGAGTCAGCGGGTCGAAAGGTGGATTCGAGGCCTGCTGTTGTGAAGGGAATGCTGCGGGGTACCGCGCGCCAGTACCAGCCGCGTTCCCTGCATATGCCTGCGTCGGGCTAGTCACCATAGCGTTGGGATTGTACCCGCTCGCGGCCGTATCGCTGCGTGCAGCAGTCCGGACATTAGACATGACAGCCTCCCTTCGATCGTCGTCCACTATAATTGTGGGCTGGTAGGAGTGCGATAGCTTGGAAGGCGGCGGCGGGTAACGGGTGGATGCACCCCACCCGGACATGCCGTTTGCAGCAGCAAGCTCAGCCTGTTGTTGCAGATATTCTAGCTGGGGGTACGGCTGCGCCGCGCTCGGCTTGCCCGCCTGCCGCCTTTCCCATTCGCGCATAGCGTCATCCCGGTTAAGCACAGGTGTCAGTGCGTTTCGTCCGGCTATCACATCTTGGTTCATATGCTGCAGCCGCGCCAGCGCAGGAGGAATCATGTCGTTATGGTTGATAGTATTGGCCCGTGCGCGCGCATGGGGTAGGGGGTAGTGTGAGGCAGCGGGTGGGTTAGGGTTGAGCATTCCAGTCACGCTGATTCCTGTCCCCTGAGAATAGCTAGCGCCAGGGGGATTGAGCCCACTAAGCTGTCCAGGCTGGGACGACGAAAAGGTGTGCTGCTGCTGCGATTGTTGAGCCGGGAATGACGACGGCGTAGATGCATCCTGAGGTGGCTGGTAGGACAATGGCGGATGAGGTGGCTGCTGTGCCTGAGAAGCAGTCTGCTGCTGCTGCTGCTGCTGCGTGATGTACGGGTTGCGGAATACATTGTTAGCCGCCTGAGATGCGGCTTGTGCCTGCGCAGTATAAGCTTGATGTTGAGCAAGCTGCTGGTTGTATGACGCTGCATCCTGGAATGCTCTGGTGCCTTTCGGTTGCTGGGGAACAAGACCACCGTATGGCCGCTTCGGGTCTGCATTGCCTGACGCGGACGACAACTGTGTAATCTGGGCAGCGGTGTGTCCATTGGGCTGTAACGATCTGTCAGTAAAAAAATTTCAAGAAGATCGATGAACAAGATGACGAACTTGGAAAGGCTTAGTGAACTTTTCACCGGTGATAAAAGGGTGCATCCTAGCCTGCTGGGGTGACCATCGTTCTATAGGGTTCAAGTTGAGTAGACCCTGGCAGAAGTCGATGAACGACGCTCGATTGTTTAATTCTGCAAAGACACGTGAGAACAAGTCAAGCAAACGCCGAGAACAATTAATCTTACCTTTGTCCACTTCGTGCCCCTGCCGAGACGATGACTTGAACGTCGGCATCGGCGCAGTGTTGACGATCTCTGGAAGCGTATTCGCCTTGAAGTAATGCTTCCCCGGCTGTTCCTTGGTGTTGTGCTCACGGGAGTACTGCTCCAAGGTTTTGAGGCGGTACTTCTTCTGGCCATACACATCTACGTAGGAGTCGAAAAACTGCTTCGTCTGCTTTCCTATGTCCAGCATGTATGTTGGAGGCATCCTGTGATCAAGGCATAGCGTATCAATAGATGTTGGTAACCCAGCCAATGAGACGAAATACACACCCGAGCATTTCGACGATCCGGGTAATTTGATTATACTCACTCGTCCCGGGGAAGAGTGGTAGCCCCAAGAAGAGCTCCACAGCAATACAACCCAACGACCACATGTCAATCGAAGATGTGTAAGGAATTCCAAGGATGACTTCTGGCGACCGATAAAATCGCGACTGGATATACGTGTACACCGTCTGTCGTTCATGACACGCGGATCCAAAATCAATAACCTTGATTTGGGGCGATTGGAGCCTAGTAAAGGGATTGAGTTCGGAAAATGTGCGTGAAAAGAAATGAGAAATTACGATTTGAGTAGGATGTTTTCTGGTTTCAGGTCACAGTGGATCAAGCGTGCATCCTTGAGCACGGTCATAGCATCTAACAGCTGAGCAGTAAACACTTTCACGAGTTGTGTGCTCAGTCCTTGGAATTGGTTTTGCTTGATCAGCTCATAGAGGTTAGATGAGAGGAGCTCAAATACAAGGCATAAATGATTTCGATGAATGAATGAGTCACGAAGTCGCAATATATGATGCTCATCATGTGGATCACATGAATTGTTAAGCTACGGGGATCAATGTGAATATCGGTTCGTCATTATCCGTAGAGAAACGTACCAGTTCCAGGATTGTGACTTCCATCATACTCTGGTTGAAGTACGCAGGCTTGTTTTTCACCACTTTCACTGCCACGATCTCGTGTGTCTTCATGTTCTGACATTTCACCACCTGACCAAAGGTTCCTTGACCAAGAATATCCAGAATGAGATATCGACTGTGAACAGTTCAGTATACCGCTGGGGGCATGTGGTATCAACGCACTTGTGACCATCCTCGTTTCCTAGCCAATCATTGACGTAGAGAATATAATCGTAATCCTCGTTGTCGTAACCTTCGTTGTGGGCGGGCTTACTCGGCTTGGTGAGCACCCTCCGCGGATTGTGCGCAGATTCATATCTGAACTGCGGGTTGCAGATGTGATATGTCTCGAGGATGTTGGTAGTCAATTGCCTCAATGGCTATGTCACTTGATGTCAGAGCTCGACCGCGATCAAATTGAAACTACACGCACCGACAAAAATACCCCATTGGCATCCATTCGTCTGCCCGAAGGCTGAGGATTTACGTAAGGTCGAAGATCGCGCGTATCACGGACTCTTCTGAAACCAGAAGCTCGGCGTCGATGCTGCGGCTGATCAACGACCATGGGCTGGTCTTGGTAGTACTGATTGGCTGGACTCTGCGGGTGAGCAAATGACAGTGGGGTATTTGGGGTTGAGATGGAACTTTTGATAGGTGCTTGGCTAGATAGATGACTCTGATTTTGATGTGGTGCGGGACTGGAGGAGTCCATCGCATACGCAGCATAAGCAGCCTGCGCAGCACTCTGCGGAGTGTACGGGGACGATATTGGTGGCGTCGAGGTTTCAACCTTGGTTTGAGAGGTGTTGCGGGCATGAGAATGATAGGCAGATGAGGTGTTGGGCCTCTGAGCATCAGATGATGAGGCGTAGAGGTAAGGGGTGGTAGATGGTGAGTACTGGGCTTGTTGAGAGTATGGATCCAGGAGTGAGTTACCCGAACGCATTGGCGAACGCCCAGAGCGGGGGGTAGGATCATGCTGTGTAAGAGCTCGCTTTGGAATGTTTCCACTGGAACCATTGAAATACATTTCTGAATATGGTTCGCTGGATACACCTGTGGGAGAAGCGCTGTTGTTGGGGGGAGGTGGACCTGGTTGAGATTGGTGGAAGGCAACCCCAGATGGGTAGAGGGAGTTTGGTGTTGCAGCCATGTGTCTCGAACTAGGAATGTTTTGGGCGTCAAGGTTGAAAGCGCCCTCGAGATCTTCTGGTTGATGATGACGACGAGCCCTGGAAGATCCGTTACCAGCTCCACTACCACCACCCAATGACGCACTCCTCGAAAGCTGGTTCAAGCCTGTAGAAAGGAAAGATGAAGATGTGACACCCGTTGGTTGATCGTGGTCAAGGATATGAGCCAGACGAGGCTGCCTGGATGAGCCAGGAGATTGAAGCAAGGGCGGCAATCTCTGACCGACGGTTGTGAGAGACTGTGGTGGTGGTGGAGGCGGTGCACTAGGATAAAGATAGGATGCTCTAGCAGCAGACTGAGCAGCCTGGGCAGATGAAGACAACGGTTCCAGATGAGCGTGAGTTTGCCAGCGAGGGAGATCAAAGTCTTCGTTGGTGTTGGTCATGTAGGCAAGTTCGGGTTCCGACATGCTCTGTCCGAGTCTATGAGGAAACAGTTAGTACCGCTGCTCTCCTCGCAAGTCAGAAAATAATAGTAGGCCGTTCAGTTGTTTCGTAGTCGTCGTTGTCGTCAACGGCAAGTACGACAATGACAAGAAATGGAACCAGTTAGTCCCAGGCCACAAATGAGTCGAATAGCGCCAAAGTGCCACACGGTTCTACTATGTGAGGGGTTAAGGGTCGGTTAATCGATCTTAAGCCACAGCAACGGATCCCCAATCAATTTTACTATTCATTCATAAAAAATTACTACAGTGCCAACACGAGTTTCATCCCAGTGGATCGACCCACACATGGCCAGGGGTTACCTTCGTGGTGACCCACCAACGACATTGATTTATATTATACAGGACCCAGATGAAATTTCCCATCCACAGCATAACATGCCTGCTTTGCACAGCAGGGACGCAAAGATGGAAACTGTAATAGGACAGAATTTATGATACCTCTTGGCCGTGCTCATCTCCAAGGCTGTCGAGGGTAGCAACTATGCCTTTCTCTGCATCAAACAACAGATGGGATCCCCGTGGTGTTGATAGCAGGGTAGCAGGCACATCAACCGATAAGAATATCTGTCGATGAAACCTCCGTGCTAGAATCAGTCGAATGTAAATCAGCAACGGGCACGGCGACAGATCACGAAAAAATTGGATTCCACTTACCAAGACGCTGTGCCATCGAGAAAGATACATCAGAACTTGTTGATCGGAAAAGAGAAGTAGCAGGTCCAAAGCCCTTCCAGAACTCGCTATTGTTGGTGTATAATTGGCCAGTAACATCATTTACTTACTGCATGACCGGGTGGTGCGGGCATAGCACATGCCCAATCTCTGCAAAGAACACCAGAACGAGCTGCGTTCTGCACAGACTCTGGTGGTTGATTCGTAACACCAACCCAAATCATGTATGAGCCCACAAGGCTAGTGATTTGCAAGGCAAGGGCAGGCAATGATGGGTCGGACGGCGCGACATATTTTGAGGTAACAGAGATCAAGGAAGGATTTCCTTGAGGCGCGGCCGCCATCGTGAACGCTATCCGATACAGTGACCTGCAACGCGACAAGCACGAGTTGATTAGAGTTACAGGCTTGCAGCGGCCAACCAAGCCCTTAGAATGAGTCACCTGATATGTATTATTAATAACGCACAGGGAGGCACAGGGGTGTTCGAATTCATTCAAGAAAACCATCATCATGTCCCTCAGCCAACCGCATACGCAGTCGACGAGTCCTATGGACGCAAATGGTGTCGTACGTTGCTCACATGGTGAAGCTGCAATGACAAGGACTAGTCAAACATCTTTAAATCCCAATCGGTATGTACAAAATAGTTTTTAAGTTTCAGCGCTTAACATTCGCCGCCCAGTGAGTTCTACACTTGCTCGAGATCAATCCAGAGTGAAAGGTGTAAATTCTTTTGTGAGGATCTCTCCTAGTGCACGTGGAAGTAGCTGAAGCGAAATTACTCAGATTGGGTAGATGACCCTATTTTTTCCCGACAACAGAATATACCTGTATCTGTACCTGCGCCTGCGCCGTCGAGGCCCCCTCCTTCTCAAAGGCAGAGGGCCGAATCGGCTCGAGCATTGAGCACACCCCAGAAAAGTCCCAGGAAGAGGTTAGCAGACATAGCGGCCGCCTTAAATGAATCGGAGCCTCAGACCCCTTCAATGCCACAACATGGCAGTCCCCAGCAGAATGCAACTGCTACGAATGACCGCACGCGCTCATTTCTTTTTGGCTCCCAATCATCTCAAGCCTCAACGATCGGGGATTGGGAAGAGATGACGCCAGAAGATGACCCAGAACAAAGCGGTCTATCTAGGAGTGTGGACCAGAGTCTTGGAAATTTAGACCCAAGGACACCAAAAAAACCCAGGATTACACCCGTGGAGCAACGATCGAGTGTCCAAATCCCTTTTCCACTGACTCCACCCCAGACAATACACCACCGCGTCGACAGTTCTGACCAGGGCAGATCCCAAACAGATTTCCCACAAACTCCGACCAGGAACAAAGGCAAAGAGCGGGAAAATGATGGCGGGGAGCAAATGGTCGGTCTGGATTCGGCTCTTGTAGAGAGACTGATTGGAATCTTTGTATAGACTTCAGGCGCGAATGCTCGCGTCCCCGGTGCCTTTGAGAGCGGAGGTAGCACTCTCAAACGCACCTCTTCCAACCCTTTTATTGTTGACCAGACTACCGGCGAAAGCATTGCTTCGCATCTAGAAGCACTGGACGCCTTAAAGTCGCCGTCATATATTCGCAAAATGGAGAAGAAGCTTAGTGCGATGGATCAAAGCAATAAATTTAAGGCGAAGTACCTCGAGGACTTAAAGGCTGCGAAGGCAGAAGTGGAGAGTGAAAATGCGCGTTTGATAGCAGAGAATGCGGGTCTTCAAAGTGAAAATGAGCGGTTGGCGCAAGCGAATGTGCATCTGCGGGAAAGGCTGCTACAGTAGGATTTCTACCCATGACTGTTCGTTTCCTGTCACGCTCAATGTCTTGCCAGGTCTGAGCAAAGCAGCCGCGTCAAAGATATCGAAATTGCGGCCATCAAGTCCCGTCGTCCTCCAAATATGTGACTTGGTTCCATTGGAATGACTCGCTTCTTGGTTATTTTGACGCGGTGTGGAGGTAAGGAGTTTCTACTGCTGGGTTATGTTCCCAACATCTTTACATTTGGTGAAAGTTAACGTTCAAGGGCGATTTCACATAATGATTCAGGTAATCTACAATGTGTACCGGACCCAATCAACCAACTCCATAGTTATTCTTCAATATTTTTGTTGAGGCACAATTTTTTTCTCACCAATTCAGTATTGGTTGCTTCATCTCGAACCCACGGGGGGGAATCTATGGAGGCATTAATATTGGTGCCATGTGCGAACAGATCAAATTATTGGGAGCAATTGTAGCCATTCATTCAAGCTTCTGCAGGGCGGAGCACAAAGTAAATCCTTTGAAGGTTGACTATTTAACATTGTAGAGGACAGTGGTCTCAGAACCACAGTCGGTCCTCGCATCGAATTATACTTGCCCGCCGTTTGTCTCAGATTCTAGAAACAAGAAGTAGTAGCCTTTTAGCGCAGTCTTCTTTCTTCACGCGCGACCGGGGGGATTTTCGTTACCGCCATCATAGCCACAATAGATCGCAAACTTAGGGCCTTTTCATTATCGTAGCATGCGATGGGCTATAAACCTGCTCCGGGAACACATGGAAAGAAATGTTATCCGGAGACACGAGAAAGGTTTGAGGGCCCACGACGACGAAAGAAGCCGTTTTTGACATGTATTCCGAGAACTCGAGGTACACGATTATGAAGTAGTCGATCGACGTGTAATCTGAGAAGAAAAGCGAGGCCGCCGTACAAACACGCTCCATTACCGTGTACGACACCGACTGCTTAGCTGGTGCCGAATTCTATCAGGAGCGTCGGATCCCTCAAAGAAGCAGGAAAAAAAAGGAATTAGCCGCGAAAGGGGCGGCGATTCCCTCTCGCAGACCATTCACTGGTATGGAGCAACTAGACAGAAATAAGCCAAGTCTGCCTGTAACGACTATGGCCACGCAAGATCATCTGAGTTTCAGCGTGAGTTCGTTGCCATCTCGCACACGTGCTGCAACAAGTGGGCTCCGGGTAGAGTTGCGTTCGAGGTGCAGAATTGAACCGAAATAAACGGGAGCAAAAAGAGCAAACGAGAGCCAGTAACGTACGAGATCAAACCGCAGCCGTGTTCAAAGTCCTTGAGGGCCTTTTTAGGCATAGCGTCTGGAAATAAAATGGGCGTCCAGTTACTGCCGAGCGAGTCATGCTACAGAATGAGGGCACAATTGACCGCAGTGCTCTGAATCCAGCTTAGAGGACCCATCAAAGAAAGGGGCTGATAAAAGTGCCGTACGGATGCGTACAGCTCCGACGAAAGGAACAGGAGTTCCGGTAAAAGGGCTCGCTTGGGGAACTTTGCACCAGCACAATCCTTGCGGGCTTACCGAAAGCCACCGACAAAAGCTGAGCACAGGAACATTTATCTATCTTTGTGCAAGCGACAGACCCCCAAACGCGCCTAAGGGACATGGGAAACAATTGTGGGTCTAATAACCTCTAGTAGGAGTTCGCGTGGATGACCCTTGATTATTATTGCCACTGGACCAGAACTCTATTACTCACCTTTAAATGCAAAGATAACTATCCCAGATCCGCCAGGACAAATATCGAGGACGAAGTATTATTAAAAGTATCTTCCATGTGATCAGAGATGAGAACTCCTCGAACATAACGAAATGTTCATCACAAGCGTCTTAGAAGGTCACGTCAGGGTGCAAGAACCTTGTGGGGTCGTGTCCCGGTAGTCTGATAAGAGATACGCGAATTGATATTCGACCCATTGACAAGGGTGTGTTTGCGAAGGTACGACTGCGTTCCCTCCCGGACCTATTGCCTGATATCAAATTCTTGGATCAGCTTAAACCGCATGTATCAACTCGCTGAGTGACAGCCTGTCCTCTCCTGTCCTTCAACTGCACAAGCGAAGTCTATCCAAATTCTATGAACCTAAGATGGAATAGAAAGCGCTTGGCAATAGCCACCGGCATGCTATCTTGAACATCGAACACTGGGTGTTGAAATAGTCTCCCATGCTCTGACAGCTGGCAAGGCTGCAGCTCTGGCCCGAGGGCCGCACAGATCAGTGTTTGAGTAATTAATATGTCAAAGAAATTTGCAAGAAGTGACTTGAAGTGACGCGGCTTCGGTGTATACATAAACCTCCTGTCTTTACGTTCACGCGTGAGGATTTCATGGCACCGAAAGGAGTACTCGAAGACTCAACTGTCACTGGAAACGGCATTGTTCCTGTGGGCCATTACTCGAAAACAGCGCTCAATGAGCATTCTGACGAGATGGTTCAGGATGCTCGGCGTTTACCTGCAGATATGATCCCATCACCCCGAAATTAATGAATCGACGGTGCCGGGAGACTTCATGTAATCGATATCAAGTTGAACTACTCGTCGACACGTCAGTGGGAGGTCCAAGATACGTATATCGGAAACATGTGCATAGCAATTCATTGGATAATGATATACTTATCTGACAGTCTGTGTCCATTCCAAATAGCGTCTGTGGATGGTAAGTGTACGCTGGTATATGCAAAAATGATAAACAAGGAGTGTTACATATGTCCAATGTGTCGTGGTATAGAGCACAATATTTAGCAGAACAATCTTCGCCACCAAAGGACGAATCTTGTCCACCAGTCTCCACGCCACCCATCGCCGCGTGGCTTAGAGCTAATCCACATCGACCCAGTGCCAAAGTGAATTTCTTTGCCCTCTCCTCTCTCCTCCTCGCCCTCCTCGATGTCGGCGGCACGAGCATTCAAAGGTACGGTGAAACGCGGCAGAGCGCAGCGGGTGATGAATGAAGGAAATACAGTTAGTAGCGATAACAACTCGGGATTTGGAAGATCCGGCGACGTCCAAATGCGCAAGTAATCCTCTGGATCTTCTGCGACGAATTCTGATCGAAGCGGGGGTAATAATTCGTCTTCCCCAAGTTGACTGTGTGGGGTAAGGGAACTTAGGCAATCTTCGGGAGTTTCAGAGGAAGAGATGGTAGCTCCGGAAGATTGAGAAGACGCAGATGGGAGGGAGTGTGAGAGGGCAGGCATATCTAAAAATGGGTCGCTTGAAGCTCTCGCGCGTTTTACCTGGGTAGTCATGGCGATTGGTGAAGTATACGAGCCAATCGTCTCGCGGTGAGGGGACAAAGGTTGTGAGCGGGAGCGCAAGTGCGCAGGTTGTGGCTGATGAGACGTGCAATTGCTGTCGTACTTCGAGGATGAAACTTCTTCAAAGGCCAACACCTGAAATGGCCGGTTGAGTACATCGACGATCAACGAATAACAACAACGTACTCCTTTGAGGACATCGATAGCATCAAGCATGAAGTCTTTCCCACTATGCCGTGTGAGAAAGGTAAGTATGATAGATTTAGACACCAATGAATGCTTAGAATGCTTACGCAGACTCTTTGAAAACAGCGTCATCAAATTCCCAGCGTATTCGGCTCGCCCCTGCACCGCCAAGGGGCTCTGGGACAACTTGAAGGCGCAGGATTGCCCACAAAGCCTGAAAGAACGGTTTGGTTCCAGGCATGCCCATGGTGCACCAGGTCTTAACAAATTTATCTAATCGATCAAAGCGTTCTTTCGCAGCTACTGGACCACTTGGATTTGCTCTAGAATGCGGCATTAACGAACCACCAGGCTGAGTTGCGTTAATATGTGCCTGAAATTCCGCGTGTCGACGGGCATTGACGCTCGCATGATAAGCAGAGCGAATGGATGCCTGGAGGCGTGAAAATGGTGCTCGTTGAGCAGGAGGCAAATTTGCTAGTGTCTGGGTAACTAGTCGCCCAGACGCTTCATCTTGGTTGAAGTACCTAGTGACATGAATTATGATTAACAGGGCAATCGCTTGAGAACAAAGGCATACCATGCACGACAGAGTTCGGCAAATTTCTCGAGCTCGCTGCGAGAGACTCCAAGAGGAGTGATCGATCGATTTCGAGAAGTAGGGGGCGGCGTTGGCCCAGGGCAACCATTTCTGCGCCCTCTGGGCCTGCCGCCAAATGAAGGAGAGGATGGCGGTATTACACCAGGTTTCGCAGCTGGACTTCCAGGAGGCGAAACAACAGAAGTTGAATGAGGAAGATCATAAAGGAGTGTTTGCGAGTTTGAGTGCGCATTTGTCAATGAAGAATTTTGAGATTTCTGAAAACGCAGAGGGGGTGGAGGAGGACGCGGACGAGGCGTATTGAATTGGTAAGAGGAACCTGACATGTTTGACGATACGAAACCAGCTCGATTCGTCAAATAATGCTCCCTAAGAGGTAGCTTGTATAGCCTCTTGAACTTTGATTCGAGCTTGGATAAACCACGCGCTCGAGATTAAGACAAGAGAGTGAGAAGAAGAAATGTATCGCGATGCGACTAACTGATACAAGCTGGCAATGGAACCAACCCACAGAGCGCTAGATTGTTAGACACAACCTACGTTGAACGGTGACAATGACAACGGCTGGACGATGGCCACGGCTGCGCTAACGACTGCCAGCAAGCAAGGCAACAACAATTCCCAAATTTCGGTCACCGCCACAACACCCCAATCTAGTAATGGGTTGCTGGCAAGCGGTAGCTGGCGACACCTTCTTCTAACTACACCATCCATCTGCTGCCAATGGAAGCTAAAACCCTGAACATTGGCCATCTTTTTGGCCGTGCGGCTTCCGCACCAAAATGTCGATCAACGCCGAGCTCTTGAGATCGACAGTTGTGCATCTTAATGATCACTCCGATGTGGGCCATATTGCCTAGCCCCCTGTTACCTGTCATTTGTTCAATCTTAGGAATGTGATTTCGTCAACACGCATGTATTTCCGCCCAAATACATATTTAAATCACTCTTTCCGTCGCATCCTTCAAAAGGTGCTTCGTCACTTCACTGCCTCCTTCATCACCTGATTTGTTGGCTGCAGTCGGGCCGCCGTTACAGTGGGGCGTCACCTTGTTTGTCAATGGTCATGCGGTCCCGTCTTAGCCCAGCCATCATTTCCTTTGTACCTGTGTCCTTGCGTCTCGTCAACTATCCAGCGCTCCCACCTCAAAGAAGATCTCGTAATTTACTCCGGCATTCACAATAGCATGTCAACTGCAAGGCGAACATGCGTTTGACACGGTGTTGATCAGTGCCTCTGATGCGACGCAGCCGATGTACAGCGCTCACTCGAGCTGCGACCCAAACAGTTTCATGTATGTGATTGTTCTAAGCGATACGTCAAACCTCAGCACCTGAGGCCTGATTTTCCAGGCACCTGGGCGTCTTTCCGGATTCGACGGCTGCCCGTGCATAGCCGTCCATGTTCGAGAAAATATCTCTTAAATTTACATTGAAAATTCTTCCCACTTCACCTACTTCGCTCTCATGAACCTGTCAATCGTCATCTGCGCCTGTTTGCGACAACTGTTGGGATTTACGCTACTCTATCGGTACCAGCTTCTCTAACAGCATGTCAACCCTACTGCGTTCGAATCTCGTCATCAGCCATTAATATTGGCTAAATGCATTCTGACAATTCTCTGCGCGGGGTCCGAGGGGACCTGTGCCAGTGCCCCTGTTAGGTCCCTTGTTGTGATGATAAGTTGGCAACTGCGTAAAGGGAAGCTGTGCAGGCTAGCCTCTTCGAAACGTCATGCTCGACACTATATCGTTCACGTAAGGCTGTCTAATGAGATGAAATGAGGGGGGCCTAGTCGGTATTCTTCGAACTTCAGGTGTGTTCACGATCGTAACCGCCTATCTGACATCTGTTAATCCCTGCGACAAGTCGCCAACTGTCTACCCTGAACAGATGTTCCAATGTCTAACTCCCGCGGGCCTGTTACTCACGTGCGGCGCCCCGTTTGATTATCAGACTCGTTCATGTAAGGAAGGATGGTACGTATTACTTAGACTGTGCCTTTGGCACTTTGGCATGTGCTAAGCACCTGCATGTTGAGATAATGACATACCTCTCTTTTTGGCCAAGTCATGGGTAACCTCCTCAACAAGCCACATGGTCTAACAAGTCCCAACATGGCAAAAACATAGTGGGGTTTTAAATGCAACGGAGTGTGAAATTATCAAAACAACTCCGCTAGATGTTTGCGCCCGGGCGGGGCGCGCTTCGCGCGTTAGGTCGTGAATTTATTTAATTTTCCACAAATTCTCAGAGGGATCTAAACCTATTGCTTGTTGCGCTACTTAGTTGACCGGCCGTCGCATGCGGTGCAAGCAAGGTTCCTCGAAAAGGACTTGTCGACCGGCCGCCTACTTCACCATGTAATGAGCTCGCAACAAATAAAATAAAAGTCCCCGAGCAAACAATTCCTTTAGGTATCGAGGCAGCGTGGTCGTGCTGCAAAGAAGCCAACGAGTTTTAGCAAGTGCCAGCCTACCTACAAGTTGAATCATTAATGGTTCCGCTATCTTGTTCACACCCCATTCGGTGCAGACTTTAGTTATTGCGTCCGCATGCATGCATTACTTACAGATGTTATGATCATTCCTGAGATCGAGATAAGCTCGCGGCAAGAATCGATAAAGTTTCGCTGGTGGACACCGTGGACGAGAACAGTTGATAATACAAATACTGTTTGCGTAGAACTGGACAAGTAATAAGTAGAGCAAAGTGATGGAATTAAAAAGATCGAGCTGGTAAAACATATGATTCTAAAATTTCCTTACACGTGGATGACCATTTAGAAAATGACCCAGAATGACCCCAAATTGTAACTTGTTTCTACAAAACCTACCCTGCCCACGTTTGCCTCGCGAGGGTCGTACGTACATGACTTCCGCAAAGGCGCTCCAATAAGCCCAATTAGTAAGGGTTTGAGGAAAAGGTAAATAGCCGTGACCGTGGATCTTGGAGATAGGATCACACATTAATATTGACGGGGTGTCATGGCAAAAGGGCAGTATGACGAACACTAGTACTGGCATGTCTGAACGTTGAAGTATGTCAATTGTGCGCAATCAAGCCTATAGCATCAACGTTGACGATGTGTGGGACATACCTACGGCCTATTAAAGCCTAGTAATCAGAGCCCTAAACTTTAGCAACCGTCTAAGGCGGATTTCAAAAAATATGCCGCAATGTATGTTCGAATTGTTACGGTCTATACAACATCAGAATGTCTTAACCGATGTCAACCTGTCGAACTTTTACAGACTTACTTTGTTCTGAAAAACCTTGCGTGAAGTTCAGCCCTAGAAGAGCAGAGTAGAGCCTGCGATGTGGTGATCATTGCGTGACTGACATCTATTTCAGGCTTGCAAAGTAGTTGATTGCTGTACAGCCGACATTTACGTTGATCCTTGAAGCTTTCATGAAGACGGAAGCAAGGTCTGTGATTGGTAGAGAGGGGCCGATTATCCCATTGCAGGGATGGCGGGTCCCTCTGACTATCCCCAAATCAGGGGGGCGCAGCGCCGCATTCTGGGCATCGTCAACTAGCTCCAACAGTTGAGATGGGATTGGGACGACAAGCCATTGTTACAACAAGCGTTTATCACGGCAACCAAGAATGAGATTGTTTTGATGGAACTGCCATACGTACCTCTTGACGGGTCTAACCGAGCGACTTTCAAAATAGGTGAGATCCCAAACGAAGATTGGTTGAGTAAGATGGGTGCAGTATTTCCGCCGCGTGCGACACTTGAAGAGTCAATGCCACAAGGTCGAGAGAGATCCAATCGGATGAAACGGATGAGATTTCGGAGCGGATGGACTGCCAGAAATATGCCAGCGCGCCGATAGGTCGAAGAAGATGGACTTGGGTAGGCACGAGAAGGCAACGATAGATCGAGATCATTCATTGTTTGGACAAGTCGAATCATTCAGAACGCAGTGATAGCAAAGAAACACGGAACCTTTTTTTTCATGAATCAGGTCGGCCGCGGTGTTTAGCGAGATGTCTTTCGTGAAATGTTGCCTTGCCGCAATTAGAGTTCCATGTCAGCCTAAGAGATCTATAAAAGCAACGGCACACCGTGCTGATATGATCCTTTTGTTGCACCTTCCAGTTTTGAGCTCGTCTGTGCCGTTATTACTGTCTGCGTATCCCTTAAAGCTCACGGGCCGTCGCCTACCTCAGCGTTCCACAACTTGCCGGCAACGTACAAAGCCTTAACAACGTTGCTTACCTCGCGTCTTCCTAACCTAACCTTGGTGCTCTGTTGTGTGTCATTATAAATTTGACACTGATATCTGCTGGACCGTCATCATCGTCGTTGTATCAACGCGAACAACTCCGCAACCGGTTGTAGAGTCACGTCTAGAAAAGATCATAGTGATCAGTAGAAAGAACAGGTCAGTTGCTTCACTACCAAAGTGATTTTGATATACTGAATCAAGATCGTAATTGTCAAGGACCGTGACCTTGTTTACAGCATCGCCGATAAGCTTGATAAAAACTGTACGGACCCGTTCATAAGCCTTAATATTTTCAATGGCTCAAAGTGCCACTTGGGTTTCCGTGATGACAGCGGCAATTCCCGACGACCGATCACAGCTTGCACTGTCTGACGAAACATCATCAGCTGTCTTTCGCCTTCCTTCTATCCATCATTCTTTCAATAATCAAAGTCCTCCTTCTCGTTTCGATACCACAACGATACCCCGTCCAGGAGCGATGGACTTTGCAACAGCTTCACACCAGCCAATCTACAACCAGGCTGACCTCGATCAAGCATTCAATTCGCTGCAGACAGTAGACAACGCCTCTCCAACTCATCATTTGTCCCAAACAATTCCTCAACATAACTTTGATCATTCGGAATCTCGAGAGGTCTCAGATCATCCCTCATATGACCTCTTTTCTAACAATAACAACAATTTCGCCTCTCAGCGGTACCGCGCCAATTCTTCCTCTTCTTCGTCTCTGGGGCCTCCTTACGCCATGAGCCCAGACGGAGTATACTCGCATGCCTCCTTTGGCGACTCCGTGCCATCTTTTGGCTCCAGCAATACTTACGACATGATGAGCAATGTCTCCTACTCGAGTGGGAAGGTCTCGCCATTGACCCCCAATGACGCGATGACTGGCATCCAGCAATCTCCGGTCTTCCCCCACTCTTTGGGCATAAACGGACACCAGAAGGACTTTTCCAACGGCCATGCATACCCGGAACTCCTCAACGATCGCCGGGTTTCCGGTGTTAGCGGCCCTGGTTATCACAATGACTTCTCCGATGATTATGGCATGAACAGCGGTGCAGGCTATCCTCCATCGGCCCTTCAACCATTCCAAGATCGCATGCGCTTGCAACCTGACAGTCGTTTTCCCCATTCTGGCCTACCTCCTTCTGTCCCTTCGCATATGGCACACAACCCTGATATGTTCCATGGCGTTGCTCCGCAAGCAACGCACTCGTTCCGCCCTGACTCTGGTCTTCCTGGCTACGATGATGTGCAATATTTCGGAAACCCCCATGCCGACATGTCCCTCCGCATGCCCAGCATTGGGGATGGTTTTCCAGGGATGAGAAACAGCCATCCTGGTATGGGCTCCTCCAACGACCTTCAGGCTTTCATTCGGTAAACATTATTACGTTCAATACACCTTCTGAATCTAATACTTTTGCTATTCAGACCCTACCTCGATCAATACGTACGAACGCCAAACCGCCTCGCGTTTGGTGAACGCACGGTTATTGTCATGTCGAGCAGGGTGGCTCAGAAATCATACGGTACCGAGAAACGCTTCCTCTGTCCCCCTCCAACTGCAATCATGATTGGCAACTCTTGGTGGACTGACGTGGTACGCCGCGGGGAAGAGCCAAAACTTTGCCCTCCTCGCGTGACTGTCTGCATATCGGGCGAACCTGTCCCTCAAGAGGGCTCCATCGAGTGGACGTCCGCCTCCGGCAAGATCTTTGATGTAAATGATGCCCCTACAGGCACAACATACATTGGTCGCTGCGTTGGAAAGCAGTTGTTCATCAGTGATGTAGACGAGAAGAAGAAAAAAGTCGAAGCGCTTGTAAAGATCACCGCTCCGTCTTCTGACGATGAGCCTGAACGTGTTATCGGGACTTTCCCGAGCCGTCCTATCAAAGTGATCAGCAAGCCCAGTAAGAAGAGACAGAGTGCAAAGAATCTTGAGCGTGCGTAGATTCACTGTGGCTCATGATGATTTTTGACCGTTATCCTCAGTATGTATAAACCATGGTTCAACGATTTCGCTCTTCCATCGCCTGCGGTCTCAGACTGTCTCGACGAAATATCTCTGTGTCTCTGGTTCTGGTTCCTCTTTCAAGGGTTCCGACGGTGCGCCTTTGATGGGGATCGATACCCGTGCACGATCTAGCACTCCATCATTCATTGCACGTACTGCCAGCTGGGGTCAGTTTTTCACCTACACTTTTTTGCCTTCGCTGACGCTTTCATCTTAGATCCGTTTGTGATGTACATTGTCGATGTCAACAAACCAGCTGGCGGAATTGATACCCCTCCCCCACCACCTCCACAACCTGACTATCCTTCTCCTCCCCCTAATGCCATTCCTTTCACCAACAACGGCAGCCAAATACCGATCTATTACAACCAGACAGTGGTGCTACAGTGTCTAGTCTCAGGCGTTGTGTCTCCCGTCTTGATCATCCGGAAAGTTGATCATCAGACGACAGTAGTTGGAGGAGGCCTTCAGGAAGGCGCAAAGGGTGTTGCAGACCACTATTGCTCACCAGGCGAAGTGTGTGGCGACCCAGTCTCCCAGCTTCACAAGATCGCCTTTGAAGTCTATGACCCAACAAAGGGCATGCCTGAGCCTGGAACCCCTGGTACAACGGGCGCGTTCCTGTCATGCATGGGCGAAAAGGTTAACACCTACCGTCCAATTGAGGGTCGGCTGTGGAACAACCCGCCGAATGCTGGGTCGACATCCCCTATTCTGCCTGGATCACCTGTAGTTTCAACACCAGCATCCATGTCGGGCGCCGATTATTTCGGGCAGACCACTGCAAGCGAGCCAGCATCGCCATCTTCATCAAATGATTTCTCAAATGACGGCGGGCGCGTGAAGAAGGGGAAACGTTCGACATCCAGTGCCGGTGTCATCAAGAACCCGGGCCCTAAAGGGCGGCGGCGCCCGACCTCCGCCGGGTCTGCGTCTTCTGGGCGTCGCGGATCTTCCAGTGACGCCGGCGCATCATCGGGTGCTCTTTGGCAAGTGGATATTGGCGAGACAAGCGTCTGGACTATTGTTGGCACAGGTACTACGTAACCTTACCATTCCTGATTGTCCAATGACTGAACGTTGATTTGTTAGATCAAGTGCGATACAACTTCTATGTACCGCCCGTATTGTTCGACAACCAAAACGCCCCTCAAACAGGATCGTTCCCAATCCCCTCGAAACCCGTCACTCCATTCCCGGGTGTGGTGAAATATCTTCCTCCTGACCGTGCTGCGGAGGTACCAAAGTCTAACTGCGCACAATCGCGTGGCGTCCTGTCGAAACCTAATCCCCACATATCAAAAATGTTGACTGTATACGGAGAAAACTTCAACAAGGCAGATCCGGTACATATCTTTTTCGGATCAGACCCTTCGCCATATGCCGAGGTGAGGTGCACCGAGGTGTTGGGCTGCCTACCTCCAGAAAACCAAGTTGCGAAACGCCGTCCAATTATCATGATACGGCCAGATGGTGTTGTGTTCCCCTCGCCTGTTATGTTCCCTTGATTGTATTTATCGGTATATCTTTGGTGCTCGGTTGTGGCCTGGTCTGCCTGCTTGGATATATCCCTATAATCTCGCCATTCCCACTGCTTTGAACATGTTAGGATCTGATAGTTGCTATCTGTACACCACGGACCCCAGTAAGTCCCAGCACGAGACAGTACTATGTAGCCCCCTTGTATCATATCTGTTAGAAGAATTTCGATTTGATGTTTCTATCTCCTGTCTGTCGCCCATCATGATCTTCGATACGGCAAAGACCGTGAAACTGCTTTGTTCTTCAGGCTTGTTACAGTCATCATCTCAGTTTCTCCTTATCAGATCTGAACACTGAGTGCGCCAAATTCTCGAGTTTTGTACGTTACATTCCATCATATCGACATATTTGACAGCGGTACGCCCACCTATCATCATCCTACACGCACACGGAGTTCGTCGTATCGGGCGCAAAACGCTATCTAGTAATCTCGCGGGTGTTCCAAAATCCATGCGCAATCAGAAATCGTTGTATCGGGTCCAAAACACCATCTAAACCATCATCTGGCGGGCGTAACTTGCCAGCATTCTTTTTGCATATTCGTGCAAGCGAGTTGCTCCAAATCCCTTCACCCTCCTGCAGCGCACTCCAATGGGTTTCCAATACAGCTCGCATCTCTCGCTCTCTTCCGCGCCTCGTCTCGTGTGGCATGCATACATCGAATATCTATGGAACCCGCATCCTGGTTCCTGGGTCAGCCAGGTCGCATATTCATTCCGCGTATTGGCGTTCCTGCTTATTCTTCCAGTCGTGATTCTGACACTGCTGGTGCGTCAACCTTGCCATATTTGTAGATCCTCGCTTCTTAAATTATTGATCTCTGATTCCTTGCCAGGATATCACCTCCTATGTGATCGCACGTACTCTCGGTATTGTTGACGATGTCAAATCGTCAACAAGCGACCAGCCTGTTGTGACTGCTGAAGGCACGCCCTCGATCCTTGTTGAAGATACGTCATCCGAGGAATCATTCCCCGCGGAGCAAGACAGCTACATATCTTCGGTTCATCGGCATTATAATACCGACATGAGGAGTACGGGAGTACAGGAAGAAATGAAGCTCCAGGCTTACTTCACGGGAGAGGAGGATTTACAGTTGTCTAGTGTTGACGTTCTGTCGCCTTCCCCGTCTCAGCCGTCGTCACCCGTTCTGCCCCACGAGAACCTGTCCGGAGAAGATGGAGCGATGAGAATGGAAGACCCACGTGATGCACAGGATGAGCCCATGATCCTGCGACGACGGGGCGCCCAAACGAAAAATGATGATTAAATCAGCCTTTTTGGAATCGCCGCTAGAACTACATATTTTTTGCACCGTGTACGATGACATGATACCGATCAACGTCCCTTTTTACTCTACAGCTACAGTAATATCGATCAGGAAAACACGCAAAAACAAAAAAAAAAACTGGCCACAATGTGAAGGGAAGTGATCAGTAAAACCGTAACTGGTCTCTGGTGAAGACAGGTGGCTTCCAGATCAAATTATCGGCATAAATCCGACGCCTGCGTTTGTTTCGCACTTTTTCATGTTTCTCCAAAACGGCTTCCGAGAGACAAATGATATGTTGTCCTTTGTAGTGTTTAAATAGCTGCAACGTTGTGCACCTGCAAGCAATTCATTTAGCGTTACATCCCGGAAAACATGTTCTTTCACACACGTGTTCATTATATCCGCATGGGTGATAGACGTCTTCTGCGCAATATCGTCAATGCTCAGCTCATCCGTCGTGTTGATGAGCAATTCCACGATGACCTCCGCCCAATATGCACGGTAGCCGAGTAAGCCTAGATCGCTTAGGGGCTTTTCAGGGCTGCCAAGTTTCCCCTCTTTCTTACTCAACTCGTAAGAAAATTCGATGAGCAACTTGCCAAAGCCGTGGCGTTGATGCTGCGGTAGCGTCAAGATACATGCGACGTTGTAATTCTCCGCTGACTCCTTCTCTTTCGAGAAGTAGCCGATGATATGGCAGCCTGTAGAATCTCGTTGACACTGGAATGATGGTCAGTGTAAGATAAACACACAGAATAACATTTTACACACCATGACATAATACATGAACGGTGTCACGTCATAGTACAACGTCTTGCTATAAGGCACAGTCAGATATTTGAACTCTGTTACAGAGAAGGACTTACTGATCTAGAAAACATTTGGACAATAAACTGAGGTTCCGACACCAGCTTAATTGCCGCTTCCCATCAAGTTCGAAGACTGACATGTCTTGGTGGCGGTAGATCTCGTTGCCAGGTGGATGAAATAGCGTACAACGTTGTCGGTGGCGCGAAAGCATCATGGGCGACGGAAAATATGCGAGACAGAACTCGCAGATGTACAACACTGGTAGATGCGCATATTCCTTTGGATATGGACTGAAGTACCACGCTTCGACCTCGTGTTTGCCGATCTGCAAACGATTTAGATTCTTCACCCGCGCAATTTCTGATATTGACTGGGTCATTGAACCAGATGTCCGCAGTTTCTCGATTTCTTGTTCTTTGCTGAATGAAGAGACATGAGGGGGCGTCTCTACTTGTGCACCATTGACGTTAAGTTCGAAGGTGTCCCCTTCGCCATCGACATCCATCTCGCCTTCGGCGTCTACATCATCCCCTTCCAATTCTTCTTCTTCTTCTTCCTCCTCCTCTTCATCATCAGTTAACTTCCGCTTCAATGATGGGGCAGGTGATGGCGAGGGAAAAGCAGAGCGGCCAGGGGTTGAGGCAGATGTGGGCGAAGCAGCCGCAGCCGCATTTGATGTTGCTTTCTTCAATAGTGACTGGGAGCGAGGGGCCTTTCCTGGAGCTTTCTGCAGTGAGCCAGGCCCAGCTTTCTTGCCTGGTGGCAGCTTTGGACGGGGCCACTCGAGGTCCCTGCTCAAGATAAGCCGAGATCCCGTCACCCACTCATCCAAACGCTTGTTAAACTGATCCCAGTGGACAAAATACTCCCACTTGTCCTCTGGTTTGTCGAGCGCATCTTCCTCTTCCTCTTTCACACCACCTCGGGCATTTGTGCGTTGTGCTGATGCTGCCGTATACGAGTTCACGGGTTTATCACGAATTGATAGTATTTCTGCAAGCCGCTCTTCCTCCCCGTCTGGGGTTGGACGGCGGATGTAGATTTTGCACCCAACAGAGACGGTCTGCGGAAGAGAGTTGATGAGTCAGCACTTTTGGACCTGTGTGAACTGAACTGCGGAAATTTACTTGGATTGTGTATGTTCCTCCAGGTGTTATGGACGCTGACTCCTGCGAGCCTTCATTGTTGGCATGTGCAGAGACCATTCTCGAGCAAAAAGGGGGCGAAAACTAAGTGCTAAGGGAGAAAAACAAATTTTGCGTCGTTCGTGTCGACTTACCGAGTCATGAGGGGGAAGTTGAATTTCGCTTACTCAGCCTACAGCACAGCAACCTTTGCTTCCATGGAAGTATTTCACCATAGAGGCCGAATGGTTAATTATGAGCAAAGACGATGCTAGACAACAGCGCTCAAGTCTATAGGCTACGGTTCCTATGGGCTAGAGACTGCCTCCAGTTGATTTCATAGGAGGCCTCAACATCCGAAGAAGTTGCCAATAGTCTATCATAGTGCGGCCTGAGCGTGTTTCAACCACTCTGCTTTTTAGAACCCAACTGCCTGGGGGTACTCTCCAACTTAATTCCAAGCGCTCGTAGCGAATGAGTCACTGAATGAGCGGATTCAGATTTTTAATAAATGCAAAAAGCACAACAAAAGCCGTGCAACCGGCGCTGCGCGATGATTCTTCGTCGTACGCATAATTCCGTCGAGTGCGCGCGGCGACAAATGGTTTATCAAGATCTGATTCTTTGAGATCGCCGCCCCTACCTAGACCCGCCTGGTGATAATGAAGTCTGAGCTCATTTTCGGGAGTTCAAAAGTTGTGGTAGCCGCAGCAACTGAAACTTGCATCCTCGGAAAGACATCACGCGGTGTAAAAGTCTGAGTCCTGTTGGTGATAATTAGCGGCAGGGTAAGCGTTCTCCTCGCACTCGCACCTGACGAAATTCTGAATTGAATGACGACAATGGAGCTTACCAATTTCCATTGAGTAAATCTCGCAGAAGCCCCGGAAGTAAACCATATAAACTTACCATAAACGACACATCATCTCGACTAACGGCAGCACAGAACATGAGGACTATCGCTCTTGCAGTGCTCCAACTGCCGATCAATACGCAATGGCCAGACTCTAATAGCGCCAGCCGGAAGGGCCTAGTGACTGGAACGGTTGGGGTTTGATTACATACCTCGTGATTGGGCTTCGTTACGTCTGTGGACAAGGCTAAGGCTACCGCTCAGGGAATCGAATAGCCCACTCAAACCAATTTAATTCTGGCACTGTATTTTATGGCAAGAAGAAGCAGAAGGGCCTGGCTAGACCCGAGTTACACCCCTTGGATATGTGCCGCACTCCTCTTCGCAAAACGGCATTGCACAACAGTGTATTCGCAACCGCAATTATGATATCATTTTTTTTTTGAAAAATGAAATAAAATGGGGTTGGGAGGGTACAAGTCTTCATCGATGCAGAGGCCATTCCATTGATATGATGACGACAAAGGGAGTGCTTATGAGTCATAACGAAGGGGTCATGGTGACCTGAGCAGGGTTCGATGCATGCGACTAGTAGGCGCCACGACGCCAATGCCACCAACAGCGTGGCGAGGGGTGTGAGGGGGTGTGGCCGGCTCGGAAACCTGATTCGGAGGACAGGGTCGGAAGCATCCTGCTTGGCCAGTGCCAGTGGGTATAACCTTAAACATCGCAAGGGCTTGACTCGCTTTGTCCTGGGAATCCAGTGCGCTGTCAATTGTATATTCAATTACGTATACTTACATAGGCTGTGATTGCATAATCTGCCGAGAAATCTTTAGATCTGCAAATTAGAAATTTTCAAATACAGGCCTTTCATGCTATCAGTAGATGATCCTACATATCTAGATATTGCTCTGCTAGCAAGAACGAGGAAATTTGTGCGCCGTTAGTGGTAAATAATTTCACTCAGACCGTTACTAGGGCCTGCGGCCTGTTTCCTCCGATGGACCAGGGTCAAGGTTTTTTTTTCGTCTTGTGATGTCCCGTCTAGGCCAGTCCAAACGGTAATGTAGGAACAATAATGTTCCATTGGCAGGAGACAGGACCGACAGTACGATGAACTTTGTGGGGAGTGGGGGTGGGAAAGCGAAGCATGACACTATGTACGCTTCTAAACATGTTCATGCCGCGTGTACACTTACTGGAGTATACCTGGTGTGGCCTCTTAGTTGATCACATACATGACTAGTGACAATGTTTGAGGACGCACGGAGTATCAGATGTTCAGACAGAGCTAACATGGCGACCAGCAAGAAATATTGAAGTTCTGGACTGGGTTCATTACGACGAAGTTGCATCTAACGAGTGAAAGAAACGCAAGTTCGTGAGTTACAAAGACACTGGCCAAAGCAGTCGAACCGGAGAAAAGAATCGGCTTCTTACACCTGTGGATTTCATCAGTGGGTTGGATTGTGCTACAGAGCGCTCTGTAACACTCTGTAATGAATTACGTTTTCCTGATAAGTTTGTGAGACTCCCTTTCTTCCACATCAGCGACTGAGTGAAGACTGCGTGTGTAATAAACCTGGCGCAAGGTCACACGCTTGGGAGCATGCCAGTCTCCGAAGAGCTTCCCATTTGATGGATTTAACAAGACCGATATTCCGACGTGATCCCGACGCCAGCACACATGATGATATGTGCCTACTGCTAGCGGCATCCTCGCGATGCAATTGCAGCGGTCTTGTGTAGGGGACGCGAAGAAACTGCGTGAGCAATCGCACGACAAAGGCGATCAAATATGCCTTCTGTCAGAGATCTAGCCGAAAATTACGACACAACCAAGAGCGACACACCGAGTCTGATTGGCTGCATGACTGGAGCGATGATCCAGGATTCAGGCTAGTGCGAGTCAACAAGTAAGACCCATGGCAGTGTGCATCAGGCAGCTCATTAAAGCTCCGCGCAGACTTGGCGCAGACTCAGAACCATAAATGCATTCCGATACCTGAATCGATTTGCAGCTCAATGGGGGCCTGAAACACGGTCAGATCGATTAGTATCGAGCGGGCAAAACGCCTTGCGGCAATCAAGAACGTTCGGAATTGATATCAGCTCGAGTAATAGCAGAGACATGATGAACTTGAAATAGCATTACCAGTGGAACTAGGTTCAGCGACCAGTGCAATCAACAGGAATAGAGCGCAGAATGTCTTCATACAAAGCTGCCTAAGGTTGGCCTAAGGCTCGCAGATGTGGCAAGGTGAGCAGCAGTAGATGACAAAGCCCCAGGTTACATAAAATGATCCTATCACAAAGTAGTTGTCAGCATTTCCAGCGTCGTTTTCATCCCACCCACCATCTCCTCTCAACGACGTCGACAATGGAGCCAGAGTGCGACAGGCTTAAACCAACCCCAGTGGTAGAACTTGATCAAGGAATACAAATTCGATTTCGGAGACAGCCATAAACGGCACAGGCGCGGGTATGTACAAACTACGTGGAATAAACTACTGGTCACTGCAAGCACAGGCGTAGAAGTAAGATTGGTGAAGCAAAGTAAAGATTGGACGTCTACGGTACACTGCGCCTCCACAACCTATTGCTGTCTTGTCATTGAAGTCATTATACAGAATAAAACGAGTCAAACAGTTCCGCTACCTCACTCTTTGGAGGCAGTGTCATCCTTCTTCTCCGCCTCAGCCGCTGCTGGCTGCGGCTGTGCTTGTGTTGGTGGTTGCTGCTGGGACTGGGAGGGCATAAGATGTGAGAGTAAACCCTGTGGAATCTGAGAGTACACCTCGTCGAGCTGTTGACGGAGGTGCGTGTTTTCCTCGCGGAGATGTGTGATGTCGTCGCGGAGCCTGTCATTAAGCGCTCGACACTCTTCCCATCGACGGTTCGCCTCATCTGCGGACGCAAGTGCTGCATCTAGTAGTTGAGAACGCGACTCGAGGGCTTTAACGTGCCTATAATGAAGGTGAGTCAGATCCGCACAGTGCGTTTAAGAGATGAAAGCAAGAAAGAAGTGAGGCTATGCCCTTTTGGAGAGCAGAAAGGGAAAAAAAGAAGAATAAAAGAAGGATGAGAAATATGCACTTACTGATCTCTACGTTCCCTGAACGCTCTCTGCGCCTTCCTATTTTGCTCGGCCCGCTTGGTCTGGCTCAATGGACGACCATTGGCCTTTGGGTCATCAGGACCACCAGGCTGACCCTCAATCTGGGGGGAAGGTCGATCACCCGGAGGCGGGTGGGGTGGAGGTCCACCAAACTCAGGCCCCGGAGGGCCAGAGAAATAAATGGGCATGGGTGATGGATGGTGCCCATGCGGGGGTGGCAACATCGGAGGAAGGAATATGCCAGGTGGAGGTTGCTGGAGCTGCTGTGGTGGTGGTGGCGGCGGCGGTTGAGTCGTTGCTGTTGGGGGAGATTTACGTTTGCGAGAACGGGTTGTTGGAGTTGGGGCGGCTGGCTGTGCGGGTGTCTGAGATGTGGAAGGTTGGGGCGGCAGTGGGTCGTCGCGGAGACGCATTGCAGGAATTGTCTGTGGGGTTTGTTGCTGTTGCTGTTGAGGTTGTTGTTGCTGCTGCTGCTGTTGCTGCTGCTGCAGAGCCTCAGACTGCTGACCTTGCTGTTGGCCCGGAGGAGGGTAACCGTGTAGCATTAGCAATGATCGCTAGTGTATTATATCTGTCTTGATAAAAGGCGCAGTGAAATGATATGTTTTTTTAGATGCTAGGGGGACGTTTTTGCTGATCGAGTTTCAACGACGGTCGCGTTGAGGAGGCGCGAGTATTAGTAAGAAAATCAGGTCGATGGTGGGAAGTTTGTTTTTGTTTGGGTGTTTCCCACCTATAACGTCTCGATTAGGAAATTATGTGTTCGCCCCAGTTTTTCGACCATCGCCTTGCAGCAGCCGAGTACGCTCGCATTCCGTGTGTATGGGCTCAGCGTCGCGGCCATCGGTATTTGATAGTTCGAGGTACACCCGTCAATAATAGAGAAGTTGGACAATGAAGATACCTAGATTTAACAGGAAAAATCGAGGCAATGATAATCAGTTTATCATGACGGAAGAGGCCGATTCCATGGGGAGTCGAAGGCAATGCAGTCCTTCTGTTCTACTTCCAGCGCTCCGATTGCCAAATATGCGCAATCTGTCGGCAGGATGTGTGTTCTCGTGATAGTGAGATGAGGGGTTGGTGAGACGGTTGACCAAGCGCGACGCAGCTTTCAATTTTATGTAAGATGTCTTTGTCATGCGGCGTTCACCATTCTCCTTGGATAAGCTGGTCAAAGTCATGTTCAACTATGCAGCTGCGCTGCGAGCACCCCTTCTCTGTGTAATGTTTTGCCTGTTTTCTGCGTCCCATGAATTCTGTACCAGGTTGGACGGCGGACAGTGGACTACTTAGTCGGCAGGTCCCTCGGGCCTCGGGGTCAGGTGCGCAGATCAGTTAATACATGGATTTCAATTGACGCAAGGCGGCATCGACCAGGCGCATATCATCAGTATGACCGTTCTTGATAGAGCAACTTCTTTCACTGAGTCGTATTTCCAGATTCGCGAATCATGCAGGCATATATTCTAAGCATGTTCTACCAATGTGGAAGCTTACTCCTGGGAATGTGTCATTAAATCGTGCCTTCACGAGAACGATATTGTTCGCCTTCTCTGACAAGATGACTCGAGAAGCCTAATCTGTCAGCGAGGCACTATGAATATGGGGCCCGCAATTCGATCGTGACATGCTCATCATGTACTGTTTCATCTGCAGTGAAGCCGTTTTTTCCGCGATTCGTCCTATGCAACTCAAGCCTGAGATTGCATCCACCATGGCAGTCGCTGTATGATGAGTTGCACACTGGTATGCAGAGGACCCCTTGTGGTACGATGTGCAGATCAGCATGGCCAGTTCTTTGGAGACTCTCCATTTCTTATTCTCCCCACCGAGGTGTTGGTACATATTTTCTCATTCATCGACGCCTCTGAGCTTACTCATAGCAAAAACTTCTAGTGCCGGACGTCGTACGCGTCGCAAACCCATGAAACTACTTAGCAATCTAAACTAAACCGTTCTGAGGGGATTATTGGACTAGTTTGAAAGCTTAATCAAGTTTTGTTGACTTAACCACTCGATCAACAATGATTTCAAAAATGGTGGCGTTGTATAGAGTCATATGATTGGTCCTACAACTGAAAGATCTCATTTTTGATTCTTCACAAGATCTCCTCGTCACATTCTCGATCAATCGTGAGTTCGCGTTCTGTCTGAGAGTAATTTATCGTTTTGTTGACTTTATTCTTCTGTCACGTTGCCCTAAATTACGTGTATAAAATCGCCTTCAGGTTTCTGTCCAGCACCTGTTTCTGGGGACGTACGACAGGCAATTTATGATCACGCCACACAGTTACCGAAGACTCAGACATTCTCTTTGGAAATTACGTCTTGTCCTAACCAAGATTCTTGTCTGGGACAGGAAGGTTGAAAGACTTTCCCAAGCAAATATGAATGCTTAACCTTAACTTGTCTGCATGTCTGATCAAGTGTGATTATCCCTAGAGTTTTGCCACGACGGTTTTGGTCCCGGCTAGCGAAGGTTCTGATCATCAGTATCTACGGAGACCTCGATCGCACGTTGGTCCCTCTGGGTTGTCCAATTCATCCGTCAGGTTCGAACCGTCCAAAGATATGTTCCCACTACCTGTCGCAGAGATCCCAAGCGGCCTCAATTCAGACTTACCTCGTCCTGGCATGCACCTTCATGCGACCCTGATCAGCCTAATCCAATCGAGACTAGGCGTTCCGCGTACAGAACATCAAGCTGTTTCAGATGTTTAGTATCACATCACTTACGTTGCCCTGATCTAACATAGCTGCTGTTCCGAACTCAAAAGACAAGTGTACCTTGGATACGCCCACCCTTTGATGCTTAGCTGTAACTCGACGAACCACTGGGACACCGATGGGGTAAAGCGGCGGCAGCACTTGCGCATCAGAACCTAGAGGCTTCGACCCGCCCTTTACGCCACTGTATCTTCAGCACTACGGCTCCCTGGTTTCGGACTAGGTGAATGATACCTGTCGGAGAACTGTTCTTGCTGCACCCCTGTCTTATCTTTCAATGATCGGACATGCGGGCACATTTTTGTGCAAACAATGTCTCACAGGTCACTGTAGGCTCTTTATTCGTCCTGATGGCTCGTCGATGGCGCTGGGAAGGCTTAATGCGCGATAGGACCCGAGTAAAGCCTTAGGTGATCCTCGAGGAATATATGCTAGAAAATAATTGATCAAGAGTGTTGTCCAATCTCTCACTCTTCATCATGGCTGCATCATCTATGTTAGACCGTGGATGGCTCGGACACCAGGAGTTCTCTCCGTAGGACGCAAGCCAACCGCGACCGACGGTTGACGGGTCTGTCGAGACACCAGGACCTCCGGCACTCCCACATGTTTTCCCCCTTCTTTTCTTGCCTCTTCTTACTCTCCCCCTTTCTAGCTTTCCTCTGGTACATCTCGCTGCTTCTGTGTCATATGCGGTGGGATTTGGCAAGGATAATGTAGTTGTATATTGCAAGACGGGCTGGGGTATATGCTAGGTGCGTCGTCACACTCCTAGTGCACTAGTGTTTGCTGATTCAAATGTCCCATAGTTATGTCAGCGCCTTCCTTCATTTGAAACGGTAGGTTTCAATTGTTCAGAAGCCACTTATGGAGTGTCTAATAGATCTGGCGGAGGACAACGGTATTATACAAGGCAAGGTTCTTTAGGTCGGTGATTTTACAATCTACAATTGGTTTGAGATCATCTCTCCATCTACATGGCATATCACCAGGCCCAAGGCGAACTTTTTCTTAGGATTATTAAATCTCATAGCAGCTTCAGATATTTCTCCTTACACACCTATGACCATGAGCACCTTTAGACGTGACATTGCAAATGATCTAACAGGGAGTAAAACCCCACCTTCGGCTCACTGCAGACTACATCTCGTATGAACTACGTTGACTATTCAGAAGCAGGATTCAGTAGGTTGAGTATCCCATGAAGTTCTAGTCAGTCCACTACTCTTCATATTGTTGGTCTGAAAGCGTCTATGCTAATTATGATACTAGTGCGGAAGTCCTGTATGTGTTGGCCGTCGAGCTCAACTTTTCAAGTTGTTTCAAAGCGAGCAACCCTCTGCGCAGGGCCCATTTACGACTTCGCTCACACAGTGTCCAGCGGTGTTCTCCCAAAATCTACGCTCTTAACGCATGATTTGTTCAATAGTCCTCGGTTCAATCTAATCTACCAGTAGCCTTATTAACCTGAGCGATTACTCGAAGGTACAGCACTGGTGCCAAAGGGAGAGATCCACATCCTTCGCTCGCAATATACACGACGTGCTTCCATCTTGCCACACGGTAAACACGAACAGTGACCTTTCGTTCCTATCGTTTTACTCTTCATGATGATTTTGATCTTTCCCATCTTCACTTGGGCAGCCCTCCCAATCCCTTTCGTGGTTAAGAGTTCCGTCTTTGTGGAGATTATCGAAGTGCTAACCACGCACTCCCACTATCATATTGAGGTAAACTAGCTTCATCACATGGCTGGGTTCTGCTGACTATATCTTATGAGACCGAGATAGCACATTTTATCATGTGAGTTACCCACACGCCCTCTTCAGGTGACCTATTCACTTGCTATGCAGTGGTGAATTTTCCAAACGTCGATTCTGCGGCTGTGAACCCCTGAACTCCCCAGAGCATGTCCGTTTTCTTGCTTCCCGGGTTCCATTTAGTCGATGAACTGCATCCAGTGGACTTATGAATAGGTTATAGAGGTGAGGTTGAACTTACTCCAATTCACTTCAAGTATCTTACTACGGACTTGGTTGCCAATAGCCCATTTGAGTTTTCACTCCATGCCTGCTCTAGGTGGCACTTTTTCTAAGCATTATTACCATCCAATTAGCTTTCGCCAATCTGGGCACAACACTTCTCAGTCTTGCTGCGATAATTTTGTCTTAGATTATCCCTTTCCTGTGTTCGTTGAGTGATTTATGTCATAGATAAATACTCAGATGTATCACAACAAAGTGATGTCCGCAAGCAAAAGAACGCCGTCTTATGTCGGACCCCAAAGGAAAATGGGTCGGTGGGGAAATCGCTCGCCAGTGAGCGCTTTGCTATTTAATACTCAGCATCGAGACTTATCCCACCAACAGATTCTGGGAGCGCACCATACGTGATACTAGTGCGTAGTCAAAGAAGCGGTTCATTGCGGTAATGGTGAGGTTCCTAGAGGGCGTGGTGCAGCAGGCCATTGGCCGAAGCGAGCATTGTATCCGTGGCAAGACGATCGCAATAAAGCCTTTGTTGACACTCTTGAAGCTGGGCCTGGATATCCTAGATGTGACGAAACGACGACGATGTGCGACGACACGCACTGGAGCATTTATCACTAGGCTGAATTTCTAAAGATTTCGTTGTATTGAATAGATGCCATCTGTTTCTGGGGTCCAGTCGGTGCAACGGTACGCCGGTAGTCGGGCGTCTAGTAGTACTGGATGCCGAATGTATAAACCGTCACGGCGATGTCCCTATACAGTGTTGCTGATGATCAATCACCCAGCACCTACATAGGGGGCGGCCGTGTTGGTGCTGCTTACACGCAGGAATCGTGGCGCAGACCTTAACAAAACTCTGCCTTTCAGATACAACAAAGCAAGACCACAGGCCGTTCAGACACCACTGCATTAGTTGAGCGCACTCCGAGTATGTCTCGACGTCCCACCGACTCACTGTTATACCACAGCTTCCACTTGCAACAGTGATGCCGTTTTGGAACAATATTCACTGCTATCTCGTCCTCATCTCGCCAGCCATCACTGATCTGAATGCCGCTCTCTAGGTCCCATAGTCGGATCGAGCCGTGAAATGAACCTATTATAATGCGTCGTCCGCAGAGCAAGTGCGCAACACCTCGTACCCAATGTGTACGGCCTCACATTATCTGGCGGGGATTTATGTGAGCTTCTGTTCCCTTGTCTGGGAAGCCATGGTGGGGGTCTCAGCTCAGGAAGATAGTAGACCAGACAAGTTTACTGGCAAAATCACTGGTGAGTCCACGGGTTCATCTTGATTCACTTTAGATTCTAACACAGGATAGCTTCGCGACTATGTATGTAAGAGTAGACTCACGAGAGGCACTTTTCAGGCGCCACGCAGCTTTTCAATCCCTAATGAGAGGCACCAACTGTAACTTGAAGTGGAGCCAGTCGATGTTAATGTTAGCATCGAACAAGTCCTATAGCTATAATACGCACCTGTTCCCATAAGTTGCCCAGTAAGTGGGTGTTCGTTTCACAGGCTAAGCCTAAGCGCTGTGCAGCTAGTGCTAGCCACGTGCGTCGTGCGTCGTGCACCTTGAGTTTATTATTCATGTCTTCAATGCTCATAAACTTGCTTGTTGTACAAGAGAACTCACTCTATGCTTGGCATTCTTCCCTTGTCTCCTAATCACCACCTTTTTGGCAACGCAAACTTACTTAGCACCGAGGACGTCTCTGAAGGCCTCACTCAACCGCTCAGGCTGGAACTTGGGGAGTAGGACCGAGCATCTGCACTCGGACGATGCTGCTATGGTCTATGAGACGGGCATCATCGCAATTTTCTTGCGCCGCCCATCGGCTGATGTCATGTATGTGGGCCGACAGTACAAACCTCATTGTGTGAGCGTTTCGGCCCGGAGTCGTGAGTCGTGGCGTTGGTGCCTTGCCAGCGAACTCCGACTCATGCAGCGGCTTTCAACCATTGGCCCCACGTTTGATACACTCGTTGTTCTTCCACATCACTCAGGTTGAGCACATGCGGGCGCTGTTGTCACTGGTCGCACATATGCGCATAGGTAGAACCAAGGACCGTGGAATGGTGAACTTCGTCAATTGCTGCGTGTGCGAGTAACTCCGAGCGGCACTTGAAAACGCTCCGATTAGAAATCTTGTCAGTGGCTCATCGAACTAGTGCACCTCCAATACTACCGTATACAAACCCCGATGCGGAGTCACAACTTGTGTGGCATATACTCGTTCCTCGATTTGTGCATGTCACAGTCCATAACAGCTCTCATCTGGGCGATTCTTCCTCTGTAGTTCGAGTTGCATTATTCTAATAGTACTCTGGCATTTTGGTAAGTAATTTCATTGTAAATATCCCCAAGTTCATCGGTATTTAACGGATACAGCTATGGCTACAAATCCAAAAAAATCTCTGAAATCAGCTGTCGAACTCTTGACATCGACAATGCGAGATCCCATGAAAGCAAATGTATGTGCTATCAGATTGGGCATTGCAGCAGATCGTATCAACCAGGCACTCGAAGCGTGCACTTCCATCGCTGAAAAGACCAAGATTGCGAAATCCTATCCCGAACTCCTAAGAGCTGGGATCAAATTCCTCACGTTTAAACAATCTCCTCCTAATCACGTGGCAATGATGAATCGTTTAGTGACATGCCATTGCGATTTCGGTCAAGTTGGAATGAGGAACCTTCATAAGCCTAACAGATACCGGATTGATGGACGAGTTCAGGTTACCACCACCATCCTTGTATTTGATGCAGTGACTACTGTTAGCAACTGTCTTATCCTAGCCCTTGCCGATCTAACACAGCATAAATTTCGCTCTGGGAATGCGAACACTCGTGAACAACCTTGGCCGCAAGGGCCTGAAGACTTACTTCCACCTGGACCCAAAGACTCCCTAGTTGGGCTCGAGCATTGGGTTGCAGCAGCACCGCTTGGATACATCGTATTCAAACTGGCTGGTCATCTGGCAAAGTTTTATGTCCCATTTGCTCGGGAGGTCTTCCAGTCACCGCACTTCACCATCGCTCTGGCTCGGCCCCTCGAACACCTTAAAGAAGCCGTCAAATTTTATGACGAAGGCGATTCTTCACCCCTTGCACGTACTCATTTTTTCACCTACCCAGTTGTGGCAATCTTTGGATTTTTGGAGAATCTCTTACATTGCGACACACCTCAGTTCAACATTATGATTACCGCACGAGGCAGTTGGATGTCACCGATTCTTGCACGCCTCACGACAATCATGTCCACGCTACCTCAAGAGTGGAGTAAAACCCGGACTTTCGTCCAATATCTCACTGCCTTCGCAAATGCAGAACTTGATCCGGTGACGGGAGTTGCGATAATCAAATTCGAGCGTCAACTCATGACCGAGCTCCCGCACTTTGATAAACTCGAGGACGCTTTCAACGTGATGGTTGACATCCGAAAGATGGGCTGTTGGAACACCACATGTTCTTCGGCGCTTGACACCATTCATTCGCGGCTGTGTAGCAAGTGCAACCTTATCAGATTCTGTGGAGAAAAAGCAAGCGTTTTTTCTTCTTTCCTTTCTTATTTACTCACCGCCGAGAAAACCTTTCACAGTGTCAAAAGGAGGCGTGGAATTGTGCCACACTGCCCCACAAATCTGTCTGCGCAAAGATTCACTCGTTGAAAGAGGCGCTCGGCGCTGACGATTGGTTACTCATGTGGACTCCCGACTATACATATGCACAATTTCAAGTTACGTGCAGAGTGAAAAGAGTTGACACCGACATCGTGGCAAGAATAGGAAGCACAATATCCGCTCTCCGCCGTCAAAAAAGTGCATTTTTGGACGACTCAAGAAGAGCTGGAGCATCACAGATAGACCGCCTTATAAGGGCGGAGCAGGAGAAATCGGCCATCCAAAAATTGGAGGATTTGAAGGATAGCCTTAGCGATCAGTCGACGACATTGGGTCGAGAGCATGCCTTTTCCTTAATGTCTAGAGATGCATATCATTGAGCTTTCAGGTGTGACTCTATTTGGTAGTGCGGTTTGAGTTAAATCTCATCGATCGTTTGTTACAGGTTCGCTTCTGTTCGGTTGCCGTCTGCCATTTCATTTCAAGTCATACCTCACGAGGCCTGCAAGGGAGGTGCAGATGACGGGCCCACGTATTTTAGCATCACTGGTCATTTGTATTCAAATGTTGTAAACTACTTATCGATATCACGCTGTCAGCTACGTACTGGATTTGAGAATTGTATGCTTGCTCCCATAAATATGGTAATGCCAAACGAGGACGCCCGAGCTTGCATTCCTAACAGAGACAAACATACTCTTAGGCAAAGCTCACATGGTAAAATATTTTCTGAACTAGACTGCGTACGTATTTTCGAATGTATTTCCATCCACCTTCAAGTCACTATAAATGCTGTGCTGCGGCCCGGCGCATTGCTACAGGCGGCAACCTGTAAAGTTTACAATTTCTTTCCAAAGTGAAAACCATCATGCTTACTATTGTGATCATGTCCTTCTGCAGCTCTGGACTGCGAGAATAGCTCCTGTCAGGGCTGTTCGTGCAAGATGCTGCACAGACATACAAATTGTATTCGGATTGCGCGGTTATCGGATTACCAAGTAAATCTGAGTCGCAGATTTGACCATGAAACACTGGTAGGTAACTGGACCTTCAACATGCCTTGGAGCGGACAATCCTCTCTGCCCCATGCGAGCTACAGTATCTCGACATTTCTAGAGATCGGCGAAGTAAGCATCATTCAGGGCTATGGTCGGTTCAAAGTTTATCCTCGAGGCTATAGTGATCATGTGTGTAATTCCCTTGCAATCAATACTTGCTTGACGGTTTACATCACCTTCAGATTGCTTGAGATGCCAGCTTGAACGCGCTCCATATTTACCGGTGTCGAGCAGCTTGGACTACAATATAGTCGGTCAGGTGCACTGCGCTTTAAAGGTACGCTGAGCGGTCCTGTCAATTGAGATAGTTAAAGGAGGAAGCTAGCTGTTTTTTTCAGCGTCTCCGTACGCGTTGTGCCCTATCCTTATATCCTATCCATCCGCGTTCGCGTGCTGATCGTCGTTGCAGGTAATTTTATGGAATGTTCAAGCTATGAGCTCGAGAGTTTAATGAGCAGGACGCGTGATGGGCCAGCCTGTGGCAACTGTGCCCCATAATCGGTTGGTTTTCGCATATTCTACCTTTCTGATGCAAGTGGGGTGATATCAATGGCATTGATGTAGGTAATCGGAGCATTCGCACTTGCATTGTTTTCGCGTATTGAGAAATTGCTTTGTGGTTGCGTTTGTGGTTGCGTTTGAGGTTGTGGATGTCGTGGTGCGTCCACAGTAGCTCAACCTTTATATATTAACACGCAGATTCCCTACACCATCAGACACACTACCACCTCATATTCATTGCAACTTTACATCCTCTTGTTTCCCCATATCAACCATGAATTCATTCAAGAGAATGTTCCAAAAGTTAGCTGACCGTTCCACGTTCTACTCGTTGTACTCATACTAATTAATACCCCTCAGGTCCAACGACGACCAGAAGGTGTCGCTTAAGCACTTCAAAACGATGCCATACGAATCCTCTTCACAAGGAAGGATGCGCGACCCTCCTCATGCTGATCCTTCCAAACTCGCATACCGTGGCAAGACCCCCCTTAAAAAGACCGACATCGTCTACGTCGAGCAAGCTCCGGGGATGCTCGAGATCAATCACGGCAAACTGTCGCAACACACCTACTACCATGGGCCGACTCGTGCAAACTCTGACGCGCGCGGGGACTTGCTGGCCAAGTTCCCCCATTCCCCTGAACCAACCGAGGGCCTCCCTCGCAGCGGTTTCAGAGCGCTATCTTTGAACTCAAAGAGTATCACGCCCCAAGTACCTATCCATAATTCGGGTACAAGCGGTCAACAAACCTACCCCTCCATTCCCCGCAGAAAGCAGAGGCATGAGGCCACTGTTGATCAAGCTTTGGCGGATGTTGACCATATTCCCAGTGCCAGACTGGCAGAACGTATTCGCGCCAAGTCGAGCACCGATCGCTCGAACATCCCTCCCCCCGCTCCCGCTCCCCCCCTTCCTACCACCCGCGCTGCCCTACATCCAATACTGTCGCGCTCCACACACAGCTCACGCGTCAATATTCGGGAAGTTCCATCCCATGTCGCCACCCCGACTCCTGCGCGAGTCTATCCACAGTCCTACTGGCCTTACTCCAAATATGACGAGATTTCGCATGAGCAGGACCCGACCATTCTCCGTGGAATGATCAATCGTTATCCCTTGGCGCCTGTTCGCAACGAACGTTGCCCAGAACATACGCGTCCCATGCATTTTGATATGGACGAGCCGCGGTGTCTCGAGAAGACACTTCAGTGGTACATACACATGGCGTTGGCCCAAGGTCGTCCCCTCGATGCACGCGCAGGTGGCCGTTACCACCGCATCGTTGATGCGAGTGACCCCATGGGTATCGTTCCGGAGACCGGAGCTGATTGGTTGCAGGGTGGTCGTCAGTGATTTATGGAGACAGAGTTAGTTCGTGAAAAGAGTTTTGGTGCTGGTTTACCTACTCTCATATGTTGTGTGTTATGTATATGCATATGGATATGATTTATGAAGCGAAATTTATTTGCCATTCGAGGGAAATCATAGTCAGCTTGACGTATGTTAGAGTGTAAGTACTAGAGAAATTGATCTGACTCAAGCAGCCTTGGAGCTACCCTGGCCAACTACTGATAACAGTTGCAGGTTCCAAACATGCTCAACAATCATTCTCCTTTTACCACACCTTGAACATTCGCTCATAGATGGATTCTTCACCGTCTATCTTAAACAGTCATAGCCAAGTTAGAACAGATTATAAATCTGCTCACCGTTGGACTGCGCAGGTTCGAAACCTGCCGACAAATCATTTTTCCCTCTCATCACACGTTCAAATTTCAAACGTTCAGTTAACGTTCACTCATGGATAGTTCCTCACAACTTCGTCCTGGCCAAAGTGGTTACCGCTCCTCCTACAGAGTCAAAATCTGTCCGGCTTGGACTACGCAGGTTCGAAACCTGCCGACAAGGTTCTTTTTCTATCGGAACAGCCTGGAAAATTCACTCAATGGATGGTTTCCTCGGCGACTCATCTGAACCGGTCTTACTAGCCAAGTGGTTTCCACACCAGAGTCAAAATCTGCCGCCGACAAATTTTTTAAATCGGAGTACCCCTTAATATTCACTCATGGATGGTTCCCTCACAGGTTCATCTTATGAGATGCCTGTCCAGGTCTCTCCGCAAGGTGGGGGCACCAACACTCAACGCCAGACACAACCTTGGAACACATCGCCTGTATAATCGTAATCGTATACATACAAACAGTACAAGTAACGATGTACATTCTACTATCTCAACTCTATCTCACCGACATTTCAGGACAAGATTGACAATATCACCAGCGGATCATTAGACGAAAAGCTGTGTGCAAGTGCGAGCGCAAACACGACAGCACATGCGAATCCGAGAAGATGTCCTAACGGGTAGTCTCTGACTCTAGCTACATTGTGTGTGATGATGTCATTAATATTGTACCGCCAGAGCGCAGAGCTAGTAGGTCAACTCAGGGAAGGTACGAAAGCGCATATTGCGAGGCCGAATAAACAGTCAACAGCATTGTCTACGAAAATATCGGCGAGTGGGGACGTCACTTCAGACATGGGAGTCAGTGGAAACTTGATTATCGCACAAGCTTGACAAACGCACTGATAATTCAGGAGAGCTAGGGCAAGTTCAATTGGGAATCGAGACGGGTGATCAACGAAATATGAGAGTGATGATAGATAGAGTTGAGACATAGGAAATAGATGACGGCGGACTCGGATCAAAATCAGATTGAGTGAAGAAATAAAGTGTCGAAGCGCTAGTGGCGAATGGAGGTGGCTAAGGCGTTGGTTAAACTGTCAAGTACAAAGAACGGAACAGGACATGTGGTTGTGGTTGGTCCAACGGTACTGCAATGTACCGGCCATGCAGCATATGCATTTGGCCCAGCTAGGCGGTGATCATGCTAGCAAAGTGGTGTAATTATTGTGCCAGTTCCTCGCTATCAGACCCTGCCTTAGTATGGGCCTGAAGTGGTTCGTCCTTGAGCTATGCCACAGACAATTTATGAATGTATCCCATGCCGGTCCTCGATTGCAGGTAACGACTACCCGAGCAAAACAACGGGACACCACATCTTGTGAGCTAGAAGCAAATTTACCTGAGAAGAAAACGATAAGGGGGGCCGGTAGGAAAAGATGCATCGGAAGAAGTCATGTAGGATAGATAGCTTTCAGCCAAATTTGAGGGCCGGAAAGTAGCAACTGCACTATCACCATTGGATGGGAGGGGATATGTTCTGGAAGCTGTGGAGACACGAGTCAGACGCATGTACAGTAAGGCAGGTACGACTCGTAGGGAGCATTCTTGCTCGAACGGTGATGGCGAACTACCGAGTGTTTTGGGCGTCTAGCGTGGTGAAGTAATATAAAAGCGCACAATACACGCACCTCTGCAGCTTAAAAAAAGACACCCACAACACCATCAACATGTCACAGCTGATTCCAAGCACCATACCCCTTCGAACTTTTGAAGATCACGAGAAGACTGTGAGGGCAGTCGCAGTTTTCCCTGATAAGCGACGAATGGTTACGGGCTCGGACGACAAGACACTTCGTCTTTGGGACCTGAAGACAGGTGTTGTGTTGAAGAAGATGGAGGGGCATAGCAGTGCGGTGTGGAAATTGGCGGTATCACGAGATGGGCAAATAATAGTAAGCGGTGATGATGGCGGAGGGGTCATCGTCTGGTACGGAGAAACTGGTGAACCTCTCACCCAACCCATCAAAGCCCACGATTACTATGTCTGCTCGCTGGGATTTTCTCCTGATGGTACGGTGCTGGCCACTGCAGGTGCGGAGGGAACGATGAAGTTTTGGTGTACCAAGACATGGGAGATGCAAGGAGAAGCGATCGAGTGTCGTGGTCGTCCCACCTGCATTGGATACTCGCCATCTGGTGAACTTCTTGCCATCACAACTAACCTCAATATCGAAATTTATAATACAAGCACAAGGGAACGCGTCGCGTTCTTCGCCGGGGATTACAACTCATCCCACCGGTCACTTGCATGGATACTCGATGGCACACGCCTACTTACAGGAGATGATCCTACCATAAAGGAGTGGGATCCATTGACCTGGGAGCAGGTCGATCGTACCTGGAAAGGCCCTACTAGCGTTATCCGTGCCCTTGCCATTAATCCTGCTGGCACCCTCGTCGCTTCCGCATCTGACCATATCCGTCTCTGGCGGCTTTCAGACCGACGAACCATCGCCATCTTCAAGCCATATGACACCACATGTATCACATTCTCTGCGGACGGCAAGCACATCCTCAGCGGTGGTATGGATAACAAAATCTCAGAGTGGGCAGTACCCAGCGACGCAAAGTCAAAGGCGAGTTTCCATTCTTCGCTCTCATAACACAATTTGAAACATGCTTCATGCAGATCCTGGCTATCACAACAGCCCGCAATGCATGTCTAACTGGGGACCTGTCTACCGCTGAAGAGTTGCTCACACAAGAGATCGTCACCGACCCCAACGAGTATACTTCCTATGCCAATCGCTCATTCGTTATGGCCAGAAAACACAACTGGGACCACGCGCTTGATGATGCAATCAAAGTGAGTTATACTGACCCCTCTTACTAAAGCCTAACTTTCATTTGTGACTTAGTCCATCACCATTAAGCCCTCATTGACAGGCTACATCTCCAAAGGCATCGCCCTCTGCGGAAAAGGCCAGGTTCGCGAAGCAAGGATAGCATTCGACGTCGCATCGATCCTCACCAACCAAAATTCAATCATAAACCATTTCCTTCTCTTGATCAAGGTAGGTCAAATTCATCTCCCATACTCTCTGCTTCATTTCGTATTTCAGGCTATCGCGCTCTTCAACACAGCTCAACACGAGGAAGCAATGCTCCTCATCAAAGAACTCGCTGCTTGTCCGAATACAGATCTTCTTGGCTGTCGTGTTGTGGAGGTAAGTATCATGCGGCCACGTTCGGCTATCAAAATTGATCTTTGTCCCTCGCACATTTAGACATATTTACGTGTTGAGCTCGGAACTAAAGCCTTGGGTGACGCACGTCACGACGAAGCTGCTAATTACTTCACTACCGCTGTCAACTCTAGCGCTTTCTCATCAAAATTCATACCTCAAGTATATGAGGACTTGATCATAGTGCGTCAAGATCATCCATGCCCAACGCTTTTCATAACTCAGTGCTTGTCTAGCTCTTCGGCTGGGACCTCGAGTCCTTGTATCTCAATGGACACCAGAAACGGTGCCAGGCTTTCCTTTCTGCAGGTAAACCCGATGAAGCCCTCGAAGCACACAAATACATGATGGACGCCATCGACGAATCTGCCAAGGCCAGCTGTCTTGATTGGTCCAACGGCAAGTTTTCAATAATGCCACCCGGGGCCATCATACTCACCCCCATTTCACTCAGAATTCAAGGAGCAATGTAGTGCGCTCGCTGCGCACGATGACCGTATTCTTGGTGTATGTACCTCCTTCCTCGACGTTTCCTCTACTGACCTGCATGCAGGCGGAGATCCCCGGGCAAGATCAGGATGGCTACGATGCAGAACCCAATTTTTTCCGGGGAATGCAAGAAGTACGTGCAACAGCGGATCCTTCTTCTTTTCTCTCTCACATCGTTCATTACAGCGTTCTCAAATTTCCCGGCCACAACCTCAACAGCGCCCTGGGCATCTCAAAAGACTCAAACTTGCCATGACGAGAGCCCCTCGTTCAGCTCCTCCACCTGTACCACCTACCACCCCGCTGCCAGTCGCCGTCGTTAATACCTTAAGAACCCACCTACAACACCTATTTACCCGACCACCTCATCATCCAACGCTGCCCGTCGTCGAAGTTCCTTTCGCAAAGGGTAAAGAGGTGCGCCCGGCCGATTTTTATCACTGTCTTGGGTGTCTGATGCGTAGATCTACAGCGTAATGTTGCCGCGGGTGCTGCTGGCAACAATCCGGACATCGTACCTTATGAAGATCAAGATCTCGATACTCAACCGGACCCTAATTCACGACAGCAACAGCAAGCAGTAGCAGTACATGTAGACCCTGGCGAACATGGAGGCAGGAAGTCGTGTATCTGCTGCTAGCGGATTTGTGGCTGTCTCTCGGATATTTTGGTTCTACTATCACTTCATGTACGTGGACAGCACTTATCTCATCGATAGGTAATGACTGCATTCTGTAGTTTATTTATCGTCCTTTTATTTATGGTTAATTATGAGCCTTGTGTCCTAGCTTGGACCGACCTGTATCGTCAATAAATTGGAGAATTCTGGGAGAATATCGTTTGACACCCATGGTGATGGGATCGGAGACATGTTTCTTTAACAGCCATGCATGCCCACTGCCAGCTGACGCGTGACCACATTAACACACAACTAATCTTCACATGCCTTCAGCTTCAGTGCTTGAAAGAGTACAAATACTTATTCCGACACATGAAAGTATGTAGCTTTCCTCCAGAATTTAGCATTTACACCTTTGAAGACCAAGGGAAAATGTACACCAAGCACGATAGGACGCCTCAACCTTCCTTCGAACACTATTTTGGATCATGCCGCACTCATGGCCATTGCAAGTTATGATGGATACCCGAAGCTCGTGCTTCGCAGACATTGACGTTCTTGTTGTGTGCCCTCATACATCTTTTCCACTGTCGTGAGTACTTACAACTGCTGGCTGTATTGCACTCAACGCAGAGCTCTCAATACCTGATTCCATCTTGTCACGCGTGCCCCTTCCAGGAACCGCAGAGCAGAAGGAAAGTTGAGAATATAAATACTCTATAGATAGCTTCTATATGGCAACATCGACGCAATCCAGCAGCATCGCCATCATCAATTTTTCTCTATAAATTGATTAAAGATCTCTTCGACCTCCCAAGCGCCCGCCCAGTACTTGACCTGACACTGATGACCGCCCTCTTCAGAAATGCGGCCCTCGAGGCCACGGAACCGTCGACAGAGCACCACGTCCTGGCTACTTAACATCAACGATGAAGATCCGAGTAAATAACGATGCAGACATTACCTTCGTAGTCTGAGGATAGGACAAAAGTCATTAGATCCATCTCCAACATAGACGATACGGTCGTAGCCAGGCTTGTGGCGCTCTAAAAACGCAGCGAGCTCTTCGCCTAAACGTTGCATTAGCTAGGGTTTTGGTATGGAACGAAAGAAGTCACCTTTACACATGTTGGGGCTGCATCCGACTGTACAGCTGTGCTGAGGCCCGTCGGGGTCGACTCTACGACGCAGCTTGAGCAGACCCGAAGGATCAAACTCTGCCGGGTTAGTCACGATCTCTTCAAATAGATTTCGCAACCCTTTTGACTGCGATCCCTTAAATAAGGAGCTGAACTCAAAGTGTGAGAGAACGCACCTCGAGAATAGTGTTGATGAAAACAGAGTTTGCGTTAGAGAGACAGAAGAGCGTGGTGGTGGGGTTGGACGCTGCCTTGAGGTTGGTGATACCGCGTACCATCGCAGGGTGCTAAATATCTACATGCTTTAACACATCTACTCTCTCACATATGAGTTACTCACAAAGGGCATTTGACGAAGGGTATGTTCGATCTCCTCGCGCGTCCTGCCGCGTGCATGGATTTCCTGCAACGACTGCGCTCTGTAAGCCAGGTATGAGATTGATTTAATAGGACAAGGGAAGGCACAGACATGAGATCGGTCCATTGAACGGTCTCTTTGAGCGTTTTCATCTTTCTGCGGATATCAGGTGCCAAGACTTCGAATATCCAGCGATCGGTGTCTTGATCTGCCATTGACCTATGATGCGAGACATATATTGATACGTGACGGAACGAATGAGGATGAATTACCAGTCAAAGTCGAAGACGATCAGCTGGGTGGTCATAGTGGTCTAAGATAATGTGGGTTTGAACGATGGCATTGATGAGCTCGGTTGTCTTATGCCGCGGTGTTTATGTAAAAGTGTACATTATTGGAAGGTGGTTGTGTGAGAGCAAAGTCGACGATGCCTACGACGTTGTGTTCTGCTAAAGCATCCTACAAAAAACAAGCCGGTACTCTCGAGCTCACAGATTCACACCTAACATGGACACAAGAAGGCAAGAAAGCATCAGCAGTTCGTGTCTCACACCTAGAAGCATCTTGTAAGTAAACTTCAACTCAGCGTCCATCGAGCTCACTGTCGCTTTCAGCTCTGTTCTGCAGCAAAGAAGGCGCTGCTCAAGTCCGTCTCAAGCTTGGACTCGTAAACGACGAGGCAGGACATAATTTCACTTTCACTTCACCGTCAGCGGTCGCGCATGTCGAGCGGGAAGCGTTCAAGCAAGAGCTCACAAACATCATATCTCGAAACCGGAGCGCTGCACCGACGCCTTTACAAAAACCAACACCACTCAGTACGCCCGCAAAGACACCCGCGCCAATTCCATCCACTTCCCGTGCTACATCCGTCGCGAGCGACAGTCGCACTCCAATCCTCTCCGGTATAGATGCAGCAACAGACTTTCGCCTCAGAAAAAAGGTCCTCCTTTCCAGTCCTGAACTTTTGTCGCTGCATAAGGAGCTTGTGATGAGTGGTCATATTACAGAGTCTGAGTTTTGGGATGGTAGAGAGGTATCGTATGACGCCTTCACATACCCCTTTATTGTCCTGAGTTATTACAAAGCACCTCTTGCTTGCAGAGGCTGCTGCAGAGGGCCAGAAACGCGGGCGTCCAGGCCAGCTCGTCGATCCTAGACCACAGACCGTAGAAGGCGGCGAGGTCAAGATTGTCATCACCCCACAGCTAGTCCACGACATATTCGACGAGTTCCCCGTCGTTGCAAAAGCGTACAACGATAATGTCCCTAACAAGGTCTGTCCCAAACCCATACTCATCCCCTGTATCTAAAACACACCGCTACAAGCTATCAGAAGCTGAGTTCTGGAAGAGATATTTCCAGTCGAAACTCTTCAACGCCCACCGCGCTTCTATCCGTTCCTCGGCTACGCAGCACGTCGTAAAAAACGACCCCATATTCGACAAGTACTTAGAGAAAGACGACGATGGTACACTACTTCTATACATCATGAAATTCATTCCCGTCATTTCATTTCACAGAGCTAGAGCCTCGAAGAGCACGGAACGAAGTCTCGGACCTCTTCATCAATATAGGAGCAACGCTCGAGGACCACGTAGAGGTAACGCCTCCACCATACTTTATTCATGTTCTTTCTCACCCCGAACAGACAGGAAATGAAAAGGACGTGACGATGCAAGCCGGAAGACAACGCGGTGCCCTCCCCCTTATCCGAAAATTCAACGAGCATTCTGAACGATTACTCAACTCCGCGCTGTCCGTCCCCTCTCTTCACAATATCAATACTACTACTGATAGACTCAACAGAGGCGAAGTACCGCCCGCTAAACGCCGACGCATTGATAGTGGCAATGATGACGACGAGGATGCATACGCTCAGATCACGCTCGATGATCTAAGGGACCCGGAAGCTATGAGTGGAATCACGCTTCAGATGCAAGATCGCGAGCGGTATTTCGAGGGACAGCTTGCTCGGAGTGCTTCAGAGCAGGCAGGTGGCGAGGTGCGTTTCCCTCCTTCATTTTATTCTATCCCCAGAATGCTCACGCACCGACGATAAGGTCGTCGACGTCCGCGCAGCTTTTGCAGAATTGAAACACGGCTTTAGAGGTTGGGAGACACGGTTCAGTCAGGTAATGTCTCCTTTTTTTGTATGACGACACATTCCCAATTCCTCCACAGTTCCGAATAGACAAAAAAGCAGGAGACGCAGCGCTCGACTCAATGACTCAAAACGTCTCTGCGCGACTAGACATTCGCACTAGAAAAAGTGCGTACTCTTCACAACCGATACCTCTTTCATTCAATCCTCGCTTTAAAGCCGATCTGCCGCCAACGCTCTTCCGCCAACTCACGACATGCCAAACAGCCGCAAACGAGTTCCTCAGGCAATTCTGGACATCTCTCTATCCTCCCCCAACCACTACTTCGTCAGGTGCCACGCCCTCTCAAAACGCAGCCAAAGCGGCAAAGATGGCGGGTTACCTCAGTAAGACGCGTGAGAAAGTCGAGGCGCTCGTGCGGGCGGGTCAATTGGAGGGTGTGGAACCTGAGAGGGTAGAGGTGGTGAGTATTTGTTTTCTTTTTTGTTTGGCGACTGTTGAACGCGCTTTTATGATAGGTTATGAAACCGCTCTTAGACGCTGTCGAGCATGCGCTTGCGTTTTATAGGGCACGGAGTACGAAGACTTCGACGCTGAAAACCGCGTAGTGCGCTTCAGGAGACAGATTGCGTATCTCAGCATGTAACATAACCATAGTGCATTGATATTTTACAGCATATAATCTAATCAGCCTTGAACATACGCGTTCATAATGTGGTGAACTCCAAAGCGAGCGGTCAACAAAGATTGACTCTACTATGATCAGTACGGCCCCGGCTGAACCTGCAACTGCCCACTCGACCACGCACACTCATACACCGTGACCACCACTAAGAGATGCAACGCCGCCGCATAAAAGATAAAGGCCGTGCGCGCACGCCGGTTGCCAATAATCCCACGCGTGAGCACGAGCACACCTCGCTCGACAGGATTGAGAGCCTCATACGCACGTGTCGCTTCCTGAACGACAAGCCAAACAATCATCAGTCCAACACACACGAAGGCCAAGCACGGGACACTTACCCTCCCGCGAAACGCTTCAAACGGATTCATCGCTTCCTCATACCTTGTGCGCCATTTCCCTAACTCGTCTCGTCCACTTCCACTTCCACTTCCACCTCCATTCCCGCTTCCGCTGCCGTTATATGCCGAGGAAGAAGATGGCGGGAGAGGATCAAGCTGCGAGACGGAACCTTGTTCGCGATATGATTGCATGTAACGGACTTTCTCGTAGAGCTTGAGGTTGTCGGATTGGAGGGACTTGACTTCGGTACGGAGTTCTGAGATGGTGTGGTAGTGTCTGCGGAGTTCCTGGGGGTGGATCAGCGTCGGACGGAGTGAATAATAACAAAAGAGGTGGAGAAGAGACGTGAACGCGAATGTGAAACTTGGCACTCACTTCCTCGAGCTCTGCGTTCCGTTGCCGGAACCGATCCCGCTGGCTGGTCACAATAGGAAGGATCGAGGTATCAGCAGATGACGTGAATGGTATTGGTGTTGAGCGTGTGGTACTTGGGCCTGCTGCGTCCTGTCATATCAATTGTATCAACCGTTTGGGTTGATTCTTTCGAACATAGACAAACCTTGGTCCGTAAGCCGAACTCCAGCCCCAGCCCCGAAATGCCGCTCTCCCCGCTCTCCCCGCCCTCCTCTCTTGGCCCGCTCCCGCTGTTGGTGTTCAGAGCGAGCAGGTCCGTCTCGAGTTTCTCACATAGGGCTTGTTGTTTGGCAAGTTCTGTGTGTGTGTCTGCGAGCTCGTCCTGTGTGCTTTTGAGGGAAGCTTCAAGAGATGTGTGGAGGATCTATGGAACAGAAAGTTGGATGAAGCGCAACGTAGAGGCCAACAGTAAACATACCCTAAATCGAGTCAACTCCTCCAATATCCGTTTATTCTTGGTCGCGAGGAGCACCTCAAGACTCTTGCCCTGCTGTGCATTCGCCTTGTCCGCATTTGGATTCGGTAGATGCACGCCGTCTTCGTCTTCGTCAGGACTTGACCAATCATCATCCGGGTCGAGACCTGCGAATTCAACGTACTGTCATGGGGTCGACACGATGAGAATGACACATAAGAGAAGGGCGCACCTTCAGAATCTCCAATTCTCGTTTCACCTCGTCGTAATCTGCGTATGTTTTTAGTTTTATCTTGAGAGCGTCTACTTCTGCGCGAGCAAAGTCTGCTTCGCGAGCCTGTGGAGTGTTTCGATATTAGTTATTGTTCTCATCAAGCATGTCTCTCTGGGCTCAAGATGACACCTGCCTTTTCCGAAATCCGCTCCTCTGATCGTGCTGCGGCGCCTCGTGCAACATCAACGGCGCCTTCGAGCCGGGTGCACTCGGACTCAAGCTCGGAGAGACGAGTTGTTAGAGATCTGACGCTGTTAACACGTGTGCACGTAAGCATGAGAAAGTACAAAGAAAGAGTGGGCGGAGAGCGAAGCGGAAGGAAAGATGAGAAACTGACGTACCGCTCACTGCTTTCGCTGCCAGTGCGCAATACCTCGATCTCTCCGCGAAGTGCTTCCTGTGGGAGAAATCAGTGTCAATTGAATTTTAAAGGGATAAAATATATGGAGAGGTCGCGCTAATAAGAAGGAAAATAGTAGGGTAAAATGTGTACATAGCAACGAAGGGAAGGTGGTTATATGCCAACCCTATAGAACGGAGTATATGACAGCTGCGTGGTAGCTGAAAATCCATGCAAGATGATGCGCGACAAATGGTATGGAATAACAGCGAATTGATGAACAAGGGATAGACAAAACTTACATTTCGCTGCTCGACGGTCGCGACTCTACTATTCGCGCATTCCAGGTCGACCATGATCATGTCAGCTTCTGCAAGACGGGAAATGATCTCTTGGTCTAAGTAGAAGTGTCAGCGTGTAAGACAAAAGGTAAAATAATGAAGCGGAAAGAAGGGAGTGTAGGAAGGAAAGCAGCACAACTTACCCTGACGCTGGCTGTGATCAAAAAGTTTCGCCTGATTCGATTCGTTCGACAGTCGGAGGTCGCGCACTTGGTCCCTATATAGTGCAACCTGGCGCTGCAAGTCCTGTTCCCTGCACCTCAATCAGCATCATGCGACTGCAAAACACCAACCTAAGCAAACAACATGCCACGTACCGCTCCTCGTAATTACGCATACGTTCGTCGTACGCAGCGTTGATCTCAGACTCCTTCTGTGCAACAAGCTCGTCCATGCGCGCCTCTAGTTGTTCGACACGGCGTTTGGACGCATCAAGAGCGCTAGACGACTGTCGAAGCTCAGTGTTCTCAGCACGCAGTCGGGCAACTTCAGCTTCCAGTGCATGTGCTTCCGTGGCTTTGACCGCTTGGTCCTGCGCACGTGTGAGATTGGGGAGAGGTGAAGAAGATGGGTGAGACGCACGACAGCAGCTTCGAGCAGAGGATATGGATCTGGTGCTTCGGCAAGGACCTTGTACACGTTGAGGAACGCATTCTCGGAAACCTTTGACCGCTTCGTGAGGCTGTCAATCTCTGTCTGGTATGCTGCGCCAGAGTTAGAAAATGATAGCAGGACACCGAGAAAGAGGATGTGCGAACCTTTGAGCAGGCCTTTGAACGAGTTCAACTTCTCGTCATCTGGAATCTTCTTGAACTCTACAGAAGGTTGAGAATAGCTAAAATTCAAAGAAAGTATTTACACGGACCTTTTGTGCGGTCGGCAAGCTGCTTGCGACCCAGCACAGATTCCTTCTGGTTGTCGACGATCTCGATACCTTGGGTGTCCAGCGTCTTTTGCAGCTCCTGCAGCTTGATGTCTACACTTTTTAGCTCGTGTTATCCATATAATTTGCTTTGCGTACCTTTCCATGTCGCCAGTGCACCAGAAAAATTGTGCTCTACTCCGCTCATGGTCGACCACGTCCTTGCTACTTTAACTTAGTCCTATAGCTTAAGTGTATAGGCCACGTGACCTTTGTCATGCAAGTCGAAACTTTGGCACCAATTGACATTCCATTTGAATCTCGTACAATGTAGGTAGCATATTTCTAAA
>MU179357.1:115954-166519 GCA_016767475.1 Suillus weaverae | reverse complement strand
AGTCTGAGTCTCCCCAATGTCAACCTCGAAAATACGGCTTGGGTCATCACCCAAGACAATGCAGTTGAGTTTGTACATCTAATGTTGAGCACAAGAGTAATAGGGTATCGAGCAGTGACCGCAGTGAGTGCTGCAGCGACAATGCGTCAACAAAGCCAAGCCAAGCAGCCGTGACCACTAGGGGCACTTGTCACAAATCCTATCTTACTCGAATATCTCCCATATCTGGAGTCGCAATAAATTAATCCATCATAGCGCCAGAAATTCTTTTTGTCGATTTGATATCTGCTACCATTTTGAAGACCAACAACGCCGTGAAATGAAGCAGAGGTCGCCATGGTGGTGAGCAGTGAGCAAAGAGGTATAAAAAGGAGGTAAAAACATGAACACGCAAAAACACAGCACAGTGACGGCGGTGAACAGAAAGAGCCATGAAAAGGAGAGAACATGCCGGCGGTATCTAGATGTAGATATCATTAGAGGTATTCAAAATTCGCATCTGTGTTGAGAAATAATATGTTCAAGTCACTTCAAAGGATTGAACCCTACTGTTCGGCGGCCTGATACCATATTCGGTCAAATTTATTGCGAAGCCATGATGCAGATAGTAGTATAGTAAGACAAGAACGGACGGGAACCCGGGAAAGCTCGGCCAACAGAAAGAAAAGGGAGCACGAGACAGACATAAAACCTGCTACACTAGATATCTAAAACCAGTTGTGGACCCCTCAACGCTCTCGTTATCCCGCTCCTTCCTCGCATTTTGTTCATTTAAACGTTTCAGATGCATATGCATCCCACCACATATGCCCGTTGAAACTCCAAGTGCTGCGATGCAGACGGCATAAGAATACCGATATGTCGGACCCCACCGAGACTGCCAGGCGTACCTATAAGATATGTGCAATTGTGGATGAATTATAATGAGGAAGAGACAGAGTATCAAATATCACTAACGATCCAGCAATATTTCCTGCTTGCGCCAGTGCATTAACCAAAGCAACAGCAACAGCTCGCTTTGCAGGCTCTCCGGTGAAAGTGTTGTTGACCCAGCCCCAGAACACCATGTAACCAGCGTTGACTTGAGCCATCAGGAACCTGTACATCCTTGAGTACAAGAAACAGCACTTTATAAGTATATGACATCACTTACAGCGAAAGATAACGTGCAGCCGTGTTCATCGTGCAGATAGATATGACGAATCCAAGGACCGTGACTGCATTAGACGCAGCAAAGTATATGTAACGCTTTTGCTTCTTATCAGAGTACCTGCTCCTCCATGAGACACGACTCTCCGATAAAACTGGTTCGCCCACCTGGAAAGAGCAAACGAACCTATGGTAGATAATACCCATGGAGGAGCACAGAGCAGCAAAGATATAGTCGTGTTATATCCCATTGTTGCGCTGAGCGTCGGGAAGTAAGCGAAAAATGACTGCCCTAGAAGCTGGGCGATATATGCGGCTACAAATCCCCACACCTTCCAATCAGATAAAGCATCCCACAGTCCTTGCGTGCTCGTCCTTTCCTTAACATCAACCCTTCCATGCCCATCTTTCGCAAGACGAGAGATGGCAAGCGCTCTTTCCTCTGGAGTGAGCCATCTCGTGTTGTGCGGGAAATCGGGGAGTATGAACATTGCGCAAATTGCAACGAACATCGTAATGCCACCCTCGATGAAGAATAACCACCTACAGATCATTCAAACATAATTGAGCAAGAGAGACGACTATTTCTCACCTCCATGCAGCATGACCAAGTTTCCCCTGCATGCCTTGAAGTATGCCAGACGCAATCAAGGATCCGAAAGCATTGCTGATCGGAATTCCACAGGAAACGACAGTCACTCTCAAAGCGAGCTCGTCTCGCTTGTACCACCGAGATACAAGAAACAAGCTTCCAGGGTAAAAAGGACCCTCCGCAAAGCCAAGAAAGAAACGGGCGAGAACAGCCCCCGTAAAGCTTATTTCAAACTGTCAGAAACTACATAGCGTAATGCGAGGCGAGAAGGCTTACTTCTTTGTGGTCCCTGGGTACTATTAGTATTCGTTTTCGTGAAAAATCGATGCCGACAAACCTGTTAATACCGATATTGCACCCCATACCAACATACAAGACGGAAGAAAGATAGAAGGTCTCCCTAGCCAATACAGAAACATATTTCTGAAAGAAAGACAGAAGTCAGTTGACTCATCCCCCGATGACGGACACAACTCACGCTGGCACTTGCATAATGGTGTATCCGACAAATAGGATTGACAAAACCGTGGCGTATTGTTGGCCCTGCAGGTGCAGATCCTGCTCAAAACCTTGTAACCGAGCATTGCTATTGACTCCATAAGATGAAATAAGCATGACAACACATTCACGCACGAGATATTCGTTCTGTCGATCTAGTCATGGAAGCACAGTCACTAAGCGGCCTCATACCAACGTTGAATCGGACTCACATAGTTAAGAGTATAGATAACCACGATTATGGACATGCGCCAATCAAGCTTCCTGAGTAATCTCCGTTCAAGATCATCGCGGGTACAAGCTGCATGACCAGGCGAGCTGGGCTCCTCGAAGTCACCGATCGCGCTCGCGGTATCACCCGTCTTTACGTCGTGGAGTGACATCGCTGCTACAGACAATAACACAGCTGGAAGGCCTGGTAACTACGACCTTTTATCTCCCCAAGTCAGACCATTAGAAGCAGGGCGTGATTATAGCCGTTCCTGCGTCTTGATCTGTTTGATGCCCACACAGATAACATAGATAGTCAGGTGAGAGAGGTTGGAAGGCGGTGTGATGCAGATGATCCTGTTGTATTAAGGGGGTCCAGGGTATAATTATCAGATGAGATGAAGCCTGATGAAGCACCTTCGTATCCCCTGCGCCCACATCAGGCGAGGAGGGTTCTACGTCCCTGTTTGTCAAATCAATTATGCGCGGAAAGATTTTTAACGCAACTGTAAGTCTACACCACCAATTGCAAATACCTCACATCAGATTACCAAACGTGCGAGATTATATATATTAGTCCCGCGACTTCCGCCTTTCAAGTTTACTGTTTACGGAGAGGTAATTTCACCTTTGATACTGTGCGACGGATGGATGGACACTTAGTGCGGGCTGGCTCCTACATCGACCAAACGACTCTCGAGTTGCTGTGCTCGCTCCCGCTTCCGGGAACTGGTCTTGGGGTGTAGCACTACATGAAGTACTCGAGGCTCGGTAGATTCCCGCATCCAAAAGCAGCTGATCTTCCCACGAACGTTTATTATGCCAGGTACACGTGCATTGCAATTGATAAGGATCTATACATAGCTGAAGTCAGATGAGTACATTATTTCAGGCTCCTTCGCACCACTGGTTCGCTAGTGTAGAGGGGCAGAGTCAAGTCAAGGCAGAAGAGTGAGCTTAGAAGATACAATTGAATTTGAACAATATTTGGCTTATCTTGTGGCTATCTCCGTACGCTCAGATCAACAATACGAATATGAATATTTTATGCTAAACAACAAATGAGTAAAATATTACGTGCACCAGCAAAATTCAATCGATATCCCAGCCCAACTTTAATTGCCCTCACACTCTCACCAGTTAGCTGAGCAAACTCATCTGATAGTCTCGTGCGTAAAAGGAGTCGGGGGCTTGGTGTATAAGTACCGTCACGATATATACAGCAATAACTTCCCACTTGCGTCAGCTGATCTCTATGTTACATAATTTAAGTATGTTAGAAATGAACTTTCATCCAGGACTAAGAAAGATAGGGGCACTGTGTAAGTAATCAATTTAGATAAGCGGGTCGCAAGAGACACTTTAGTTTACTTCGGGCATAGTGGTTACGTTCACCTCGCTGAGCTTGTCTTCATCGTGCGCAATGTGTTGTGTAGCGGGACTGTCATGCGTGGGTTGGGGCTTGTGGTCCGTGGTGCGGTCGTAAAAGATCGATATCGAAATGAATTGAAGAGCGACAACTCCAAGGACGAACCAAAACGTCGCAGCTCGTCCGGCGTACTGCTGCGAACCCCCATGGGTAGCCTCCACGGATGTCTCTATTGCGCTCATGGCAGCGAGGCCTATTCCAGATCCAAATTGAAGCGCGCCGTTATAGATAGCACCAACTGTACCAGCTTTGGATGAAGGCGCAGCTTGGAAAATAGCAATGCTGTCACGGTGAGACAATTAAACAGTGTTCAGACAATCATGATGATTTGGAGCTTACTTCGAATGTGTAAATGTCATCATGATTCCTGCACTGCCTAGTGAAAATGCTGGGAACACATAGGTCCAATAATTCTCGGACTCCCCCCCACCAATTGCCAGCAATAAGGTAGCGACCATGCACAAGAATAGACCGGTGAGAATAATCCATTTAGGACTGAAGATGCGAGAAAGTGATCCTGTGAAACTCGTAGCAAAAGCTACGATGCCAATTGGCGTCCTATGGAGCAAAGATGTGCTTAATGATTAGCGACATGGAGTAATAACAAAAGCCTTACATGTGGACAGCCGACGATATTACCGACCAGTTAAACACGTGTTGCCACATGATGCTAAAAGTGAACATCACCGCGTTCCACCAGAAGGACGGCAAGAGTGCAACGGCGAACAGAACGGAGAAGTTGTTGTAGAACCACATCTGGGGTGGTCTGGTACAAAATCAGTCAATAATTGATGCCAGGATTCCCGATGACATACATTGCAGCTTCGTTCACAGGCAAGAGTGTTTCCCAGTAGAAAAACCCAACCACCATTAAAATTGAAACGGCCAAAAGGACCAACACCATTGGGGATTTCCAACCAACTGTTGAACCAGATGTCACGGCGAAGATGAATAAGATGAAGGCAACTATCAGGGCTCGTGAGCGATGCAAAGGGGAGTGTGTTGCAATATTTGTACCAGTTAAAATGACTATGCCAACTAAATCAAGAGTTTTCCATTTCGCCTTTTTAGGCTCGAGACTGACTGCAGTCTCTCCAATTTGCGACGGTACGATGAAAATACATACTAGAGCCACCGGAAGAGCCACGCAGGCTACAAACCAGAAGACCCAATGGTAAGAAGCCCATTGGACGAACATTGCGCCGACCACGACACCGCCCACTATGTCAAGGAGCCGTGAAGTCCGACTTGCATAATTAAATATACGGGATGCTTACTATTGGCGACCGCACCACAGCCTGCGAAGAAACCTACTGCCCGAGCTTGTTCGAGCGGATCGGGAAATACCTTGACCAGAAGTTTTAAGGCAGAGGGAATCGTCATTGCAGAAGCTGAGAAACAACTTTCATCAGCCAGAACCAACGCAGTAGCGAGAATGAAAACCTATTCCAGTCATTGCTCTGAGAACAAGGATCGGAATTGTGTGGTCAACAAATCCGGCACACAGCGAGAGGACACCGAGACTGGACGCTCCTCCGATGAACACAGTTTCTGCATGCTGTTCAGCATAATGTCTAACACGGGCAGCATAGCACTAACTTGGGTTGTATACGTCGCTGAGACGGCCACTCTAAAACAATGTGTTAAAGTACGAGTCAGGGTTAACGAATGAGCACGCACAATAAGCAGAAATGACGAAAAAGTTATTCGGAATGCACTGATCACCCAAGTGGATTGAGCTTCGTTCATACCCATAGATGTCTGGAGTGTAGGGACCGCAGACAGGAGAGCTGTGGTACTGAAAGTGTCCATGAACTGAGAAAGACAGAACATAAGTAGCAAAACAAGCTTGTGTGCAATAGAAAGTTTTTTCGGTTCATCATCACCCAGGGAGAGAGGCAGGAGTGACGACATCGTCCTAGACAATACTGAAATTTGCAGACAAGATATTATAGTCAGAGGGTCAGGAACCTACCAGCAGGCGAATGGCTGATATGTAACTAGTTGGAACGTAGTAGTATCTTGATGCCTAAATAATTGAGCCAGAATCCTGAGGCATGTTATAGTCACGACTCACCGACTTGCCGTATTCTCAACTTCGGACGGACCCAGAGATCCCAGATCAGTCATTAGACAATAGCCAAGTTTGAAAACAATTTGAAGTGGCATCTTACAGAAATCATTCGAATACCACCTCAGAGCTCAACTTCATCGAGTTAATACCCTAGGACGAGGGGCAAGATGTACCGTTGCGTCGGAGCGCTGTATCTGCGGTGTGCGCTTTTGACGTATGATGCATGTCAGAGGAAGAGCGTTATGCCTCATTATGGAAGCGTATGAAGCGTTGGCAATGAGATGACGATGAGGTGTCTTTGGCTATAGGCTATGGAGACCAGCAGCTGGAAGGATCGGCTGGCTTCCTTCTACTATTAGGGTTTGCCTACGGGAGATTAAAGATCAGTGTCATTTTTTGATATATTTTGAAATGAAACCTTAGTAACGGGTCGTCCAACCAGTTAACACTGATGAGTGTTCTTAATTCGTGGCGCTGTCGACTCATATTCCCAGTCATTCTGTCAATCATCCGAATGTATCCTTCAGATGGGAAGCATTGTCCACGCTTGTTTATGACGACTCGCGGAGGCATTGCTGAAAGGGTTTAGGGGACCAAGGTGTCATTCGGTGTTTTGCACATTCCAGTGCCTGCTGCCAGGTGGTGTTCTAGATGCCATTGCTGTGCCAGCAAGGTGAGATTCAAATAATCATTACCCCACTTAACGTGCAGGAGAACAAACCGCGGCATCACTTGCAGGGGCTGGTGTAGGAATAGCAATCAATGGTGAAACTGCTACACCTACGAACTTCTTGGTGAGTGCTGTGTCATACAAACATGATTCACCATACCTATTGATGTCAAAGGCTATTAGGCTCTAAAATATCACGCAGACGTTGTTAGTTCTGAGCAAAGTACAAGAAGTAGCCTGTTAAGCGGCTGATGAAGAAGCGCCAGAAACGGACGACGAAATGTTAGCGGGAATGTCCGCTAAACTAACGCAGCGGCCACTGTATACGAGATGCCGATGCCATACTAACGTTTATCCAGCCGCACAAGTTGTAGGTAGTTCGGAAACGGCCTTGGATATGGGGGCCAGAAAATGGTCGACCTTCAAGCGTCAGTACTCACGGACGTCCCTGAGCATGTCTTTGATTTCCCCGGCGCTTTAAGGATATATTTGCCAGTCATTCGCAGCAGATTCCCATTTGAAAGATGTGAGCCAGCGCATGTCGGCCGTTTAACCGGTCATCATATAGCATGGATCGATCCTTTAGACTGATTCCTTGGAACGCCCTGCGAAAACACTTTCATTGAGTGGAGTCCTGAATCCCCGCATGCATCGAACCCGCGAGGATCGTGGAAGGTGAACCCTGGAGTTGTTTCGAAACATTATTTCATTCTCAACATCGTGCAATCCACGCTGAGAACATGTCGGGTTGGCAAGCTGCCAACTAAAGCTGACCAGCTACTTTCCTGGATGGCATCAAAAAGGCCGCACTGCCGATGGGTCAGTCACATCATGCATCACTGACAGCGGCCTGCCTCCTTAGTAGTATCATGCTCCGCACCTTTTGCCCAGCCCGGTTGTTTCTTTCATGCGATCATCGACAAACGGGCCTCTGGAGGATAGTAGTTTTCCCTACGTTCGCTCTTCCTATAACGAGGGCTCAGAAGCGACCGGTTTTCTAACTATCCCTGAAGAATCCATGAAGGAAGGTAGAGAAAGCCCAGGGGACTTGAAGCGTTCAGTGTATGCAAAGTTTAGCGCCTACGTCTGAGGGTCACGTGCCTGTGCCACGACAAAGTATGATGATAAATCTTACGTCAGAGATCTGGAAAGCGACAGCCTGAGTATTTATGTTCTTACTTGGATAGATCGTTCGAAGAAAGAGGAAGGAAAGAAGGTGACAAGGAGAGCGCAAATTTAATGACCGTTTAACATATTCATGACGTCCTGTTAAAACGTTGCGCGCCCAAGGATCCGGCGAGTCATTGGTCGCTCGTACGTAGTACTAAGATCAATATTTGATATTTTGGGACATGTAACGTTTCAAGTGTATGGTAGATCTATCATCTCTTCTTGTTGAAGTCTCATCCAAATCATGATATCGAATTCTCTACTTCATTCACCTAATATTAGTAATAAGTCTACTATAGGCAGTAGGTAGGTCACTCACACATGATGCATCAAGACGAGGCATTGAGCCACATTGAATCCTCTTCAATAACAGCCTTGAGCAGTTCTGCCTACGGTCCACATTCTCAGCCTGATCATTACTAGCGGTAATGAGATGGCCTTTCTCGGATCATGCATGGGGCGATCATCAGGCATTGCAACCTGTTGACGCATTGTAAGATCCATTCCGTAGCTTCAAAAATGGTGTTCTGGTACTTCTGGACGTGCATAATCCTATCTTCCTCTTCAAACACATCTACACCACGATCTAAACCTAATCGAAAGAGCCACGACAACGAATCGGACCTATTCGCTAGGGTACTGGTCCTATCTGCTGGCGCCTCTTTGTGCTCCGGAGCTGGGGAATCGTCTTGTCGTCTAAGGCAGTACTAGTGCCAATATTAATGGAGAAGCCCCAAGAAGATATTGCAAACGAGTGGGGCCCCTTAGTGTGACAGCCTCTCCATTACACAAATTCCAGAATTTGACTGCGCTGCCACATGATGCGGAGTCTATTTTCTTGCTGTCAGGCGACTGCGCAGCACTTCCAACCCTGTAATGTTCCTGAGCGTTGATCTCGATAAGACGTCAGCGTTTACGGTACACCAAGTCCGAACGGTACCTATGATGTGCGGTCCCCCGATCCAGACGCTTAATTTTAGTGCCGAATCTGAATATCTGACACTCGACACCCGATGACGATGCCCCTGGAGAATTTCAACAATGTGAGGACAACACGTTCCATATAAAACAACTGCTCATCAGCTGACTCGTTTGCGAGTCTTTTGCCCTTGGGAGAGAAGCACGCACGTTCATGCAGTCTATCCGCTTCAACCAATAGCATGTACTTGGTCCCAAAATCTCAGATAGCGTTGTCGCGTCCACCATTCGCGGTTTTTTGCCATCCGATGGGACGGCGGCTACTTGCACCGCGGTCTGGTGTTCATTGGATGGACCTCCTACAAATGCTCGTTTCTGGACATCCCACGTTCGTGGGGTGAACATTTGAACCAACATCAGGGAAACGTAATTCATTGTGGAGTGCTACAGAGCGCTCTGTAGCACTCTGTAGCACAATTCAACCCGCTGATACATCGACCATCTTTGAAGAACGTGGGTGCCCACACTGGCTCTCTGTTCCCTCGTACCGTCCGTGCTGACGCCAGCTGCCCTCTCAAAGTGAGATACCATCTCTTGGTGAGCCACCAGCGAGGTCACCACGCCCGCGTAGTACCCATGGGTAGACCTTATGTATCAGGTAAGTAACGCCCTAGAAGATCGATCTATGATCAGTAGCATTTCAGTTTGACTAGGACCGCACGTTGGAGATATTCTTGCGTTGTGGATCTCGTGTGTGTTGGATTTCTAACCGCTGTAACTTAACCAACTGTTGTAGACGCTTGTCCGCAGTTCCGAGTTGCGTGTATGTAAATGGAACGATGAATCTGTATGCTGTCAGTATGCCTTTACCGATCGTCCTAGGCCTTGTGTAGTTCGTGTCGAGTGAGAGCACCAGACGCTTATTTTTCGAGCGGACTCACTGCAGTGTCGATGAAGAGGGGTCCATGATGCACAGAAGTCCCTCCACCAGATCTCGCATTCGGGAAGACGGGGACAAGTAGCAGATGTCGAGCCCATACTCTGAGAAAAAAGTATTAGCTCTGGGTGATCCACAAACAAGGGAATAAATTAATGAGTATTATATTCAGCGACTCTACGCAGACAGTCACACTGCGGCGCTCCCACGTGATACTATATGCAGTCAATAACTGGTGTGTCCGAGTCGTAATCTCATGTCCGGTTCTGCTAGCTCAAAACCACGGATGACAGTCCCCCCCGTCCCATCGATACACCTGAGTAGCATCGCCCACAACAAAGACAGTCCTCGCCATCCGTGCCCCATTATACACCTTTTCGATCCACCACCGGAGTACCGGATGGCGTATGAACCATTTGAAGTATGCATAATATCTATGGAAGGATGATGCATAAGCCACGCTCCCGACGACACGCTGTAAGACATACCTCCACTTGTACGCAGTGATTACCCTCGGGTTGACGTATATGCGTTGCAGATTGAATTGTCGTCTCAGGTCGTATGGTAGTAAGAAGCTTTCGGACGAGAAACATTCCTCTGGGGCAGATGCGCGGAACTGGATTGGAGGCGTCAGAGCGGGACTGGGACCGCGCATGGAGGGATCTTGTGCTGCTGGGTGTGTCGTAGGTAATTCGTATGGTAAAGGGTCGGTAGAAAGCGTGTGGTTGGAGCGCAAGGGTATGGGAATGAGAGGATCAGCGGCGAAGACGACGATACCGTTCCAGCAGGAAAATACAGGCGCGGGAGAGTCTGTCTGCATCGCGTGATAATCGGCATCGTCGAAGAAATATGGCCATCTTGAAGTCGAATTAGACATGGCTTCATGAATGTGAAATGCGCACTCACATTCCACTGGTGAGCTTTCCTTGACGATCTCGGAGAACCCACATATCATATGCGCTTTGAGGTGTTAGAATGATGGGTATGGAGAAGCTATATGAGCGTACCCGAAATGCCCAAAGTCTAGACCGCATGCCATGTCGTAGTTTCCATTATTTGTCTCGAGTAACTCCACCAAGGTCTCGGGCTCGATAAATATGTCATTCGAAAAGATGACTTTATCGTATCCTCCTTTCATCAAGGGCTCAAGTGCGAGGTTACGAGTGGCGGCCAAGAATTCGATGCGCTCCCTCCCACCCAAATAGTCAGGTCTGGATATGGACTCGTCTCCCGTGAGTATGCGCCGGGATACGCCCATAAGGACAAGGTCTGCATCTAGTGCTTGAAGAAGCTCAGGGGAAGTATCGGTACTATGACTCTCGACGATAGAGACGAAGACGTTGTCTGGACCGAGATAATGGATAGCTTTGATGAGAGAGTTGTGCCAGTAGGGTATGACTAGTTCGTTATTGTAGAATATGGCAGCGATGAAAATTTTCTCTGAAAAAGGATGAGCTAGCTTTGAATCAACAGATTCGAAGAAGCTCGCCTTGTTTCCCGTACCCTTGTCTTAAGGGATGTGCAACAGCGGACTGAACTGCATCTCTGTAACGCACGTCGCCTGGTTGCTCATAATGTGCTCCGACCCAGGTGCTCGCGCAAAACAAGATGATGTATGTGAGAAGCTGTATCCACCATGATTTATGATGCGCCACGAGATGCGCAGTCGGAGACACAGGTCTAGAAGAGCGCTGACTACCTTCTTCGGCTGTTTCCAACAACGCATTTTCTTGGTCGGATGGGGTATCGTTAGCACCTCGGTGGAGCATGACATACCCTTGCTGGGAAATGGCTCCATTGCGTCTGTTTGAGAGTAGTGGGAGTAGAATTCGCGATAGTTGAACGAAGGCGAACGTGGGCACTACAAAAAGAAGCATGAGTAGGAATCTCCATGTTGCGGGGAAAGCAGGTAGCCATCCAGTAAGACCCGCGAAAAATGATATGGAAAATATGATTTCTGTTGCGATGTAAATGACGAGGAAGATGGAGAAAGAGAGGAGAGTAGGGTTGTGTTTTATTGCGAGAAGGATTCGAGCGATGAAGTGGTAGACATTTAGTTTTCTGAGGAGACGCGGGAGAAAAGGCATGAGGGGACTAACATCGCGCGGTTCGCGGGGATAGCATTAAGTGCATGGAGTACTCCGAACCGAGAAACGACCGTCACTACGATCGTGTACGTATGTAGACGCCGGACTGCGGTTTATTTTTGGACACTTTTTGGACACTAATATCCAGTTTCGGATTGGTCACTGGGTCTGCATCATCATACCGGGCCCCATCGGGCCATCATCAACATCGCTCGCTCCCGTCGAATAAATATCACGTCCGGGCACCTCGTTCCCCTCCCGTGCCTCCTTTGTAATACCATCATCAACACTCATCTTTAAGCTTTCGAATTGCACCGATAAACTGTTGCTTGTTCCCGGGCCCTCCATGCAGTTCTGTCGTCAACTTCTTCCGAGGTTGCCCACACTGGACTCGTCGAAGTGATGTTCGGGACAAAAATGTACTTGATACACTGTGGCGCTCCCATGGAACCCATCCCATGCCCATAAGTCACGGTATCACATCTATTTCAGATGGCTTATCTCAATGTGAGTTCTATGCAGGTAGATATCTACTTGTCTTAGCAGCCGCCCCCAGTGTACTCTTCTCTTCCATAACCTTCAAAGATATGCCCAGTTTAACCCTACCAGAGTGCGCACACTATATACCCCCTCCAGAAACAAAGGAAGACTGTAAGAGTGTTCGATAAATACTATATGTTTGTCCAATGACTCCCCGTATAGTGGAATTTGCGGACCTACCCATCATCGACCTTTCCAAAGCACATACACCCGAAGGACGCGCAGAGCTCTATCCGCAGCTTCGAGATGCACTACTCACCCATGGCTTTCTCTACGCCATCAATCATGGTTATACCCAGGCTCAGGTACGACCCCTTCTCGTCTCATGCTCAAATATCTCTGAATCAATGTCGTAGCGTGACAGGATATTTGACATCGCTGGCGTTCCTTTTAATGACGTCTCTTCAGATGAAAAGAAGACATATACCGCAGATGTCGACAAAGTCGGGTATTACGCAGGTTATAAACCTCGTCAATTCTGGGTGCGTCATATTCCACAAGGGACGATGTTTGCGAAGTTTATGGTTTCATTCAGAAAGTCGACGCCGAGAATCAAATTCTCGATCAGATTGAGCATTATGCAAGTAGGTGTTACAAATACTCATACGATAGGTACTTTTAACGCTTCGATAGTAAACCTCAATGTCACAAAGCGCCCCCATCCCACGGCCTTGCGCCCGTACCTTCCAGAGCTCGATGATTTTGCTCGCCATAATCACTTCAACATCCTACACCCGATCCTTCGGTCAGTTCTGCCGCGAGTCCCTTGTTAATGTTTCAGCTTATGAGCGCTATCATATAGCTTGATTGCGTTAAGCCTCGAACTGCCCGAGGAAACTTTGGTGGAAAAACACAACTTCGACCGAACGGGGGAAACGTCTGGTTAGCCTTTCTTCTCCTGTATCTAGTCCCAAATTGATGAGCCCATTCGCAGTCAGGTTCATGAAATAGTAAAGGACCTGTCTTCGCGACTGCTTCTTAACTTATGAACTCCCGTCAAGCTATAGGCGCTCGAATGATGAAGAAGAGAAGTCGAAGAATGTCTGGTTGAAGGGACACACAGGTGCTCTTGATTCCTCATTTACTTCACTCGTCTCCTGAATCGCGCAGACATCGGCAGCATCACCATTCTATGGAGCCAGCCTATCGGAGGCCTGCAAATTATGGCTCCCGACGGTAAATGGAAATGGGTCCGCCACATTGACAACGGTCTGGTACGCCCGCAATGAACTACAGTGACATCCGCGAACCTGATGTTCCGCCACAGGTCATTAATACAGGCGACATGATGACATTCTTCACAGGCGGATACTACAAGCCCACGATCCACCGTGTCACCCAGCCCCCCTCGGACCAACGCGCCTATGACCGTCTGGGCGCATACTACTTCGCGATGCCAGACAACGACGTTCGTTTGTTGCCGTGTGCTGAAAGCCCTGTGTTAAAGCGCGTCGGGATTGAGCGCCAGTGTCTTGATGAGGATTCGCCATCGTGCGAGACGTGGAGAAAGGGACGTACGACGGCGTATGGGAGGTCTGATCTTAAGAAGGGGGTGGAACGTGGTGTTGAGGAGGAGGTTATCGAGGGGATTGTGGTGAAGCATTATAACTGAGTACTGAAGAGCGGCGGAATTTTTATGCATTATTATGATTGGCTGACTTTTTGTATGTATCGGATACTGATGATTGTATGATTGCGTGGACTCGTTCCCTAAAGTTCGACATCATTCCCACACGAAGTTCTGAGTCAAAGACAGCGGTATGCATTGCATCATGCTCTCACGAATAATTGATAGGACAGCTTTATCCTCGACCAGGTGTGGAGATGAACAGCGATCTTGTAACAGCAGTACGATTTCTTCCCGAGTGCCGCACGAAGACTCCGTGACCCAGGGTACTCTGCACACGAGACTCGGAGGGCGGCTGTTGAAGAGACGTAGTCAGTAGTTCACTATTCGAGATCCATGACTTCAAAAGACAGGTAAGATAGAAACAAATTGCATCCCGAGTCATGATTCAAATTATTCAATGAAAACTTACTGCAAGTCCGTTTGAGCTTTTCAGCGCCAGACCAAGTTATAACTTATTGGTGTTCCCTATCACATGTGCATTCGCCCGACATCACCATCCTGGTCGTTTCAACTAGTTGGTCCCAACATCGAGCTTCAAGGAGAAGCCTTGTCGGTGCAGCAGAAAGCAGGAGAACATCATAGAACTAGATAGACAGCTGATGTGGCATATATAGTGGTTTGAGTAGAAAGACGAGCAGGGCATGCTGACATATTCCCACGGATTTCTTGGCGAGTCGACCACGACAGCGAGCGCAGCTGTGACTGCCACGTCTGCTAGATCATCTACTGCTCACTAGCTAGGCAATACCGAGCATCATGCTGGGAGGGTCGAACGCTACGCCGTGGTTCAGGGCATCAAAGCTGGAAATGCTCACACAAAATGCTTGCGATCCGACACTCCACGAGCCCAACTACGCCATTCACCTTGAGATCGCTGAATTAATCAACACCAAGAAAGCCAATACGTCTGTTAACTCTGCTCTTGCAATCTCTAGTTCTGACATTGAATTAGCCCTCGCGATGCAGCGATGCTCATAGCACGTCTAGCAAACCACCGAAACCCACATATCGCCATCCTCGCACTCGCGCTTCTCGACACCCTTGTCCAATCGTGCGGCTACCCATTTCACCTCCAGATTTCGACCAAAGAATTCCTGAACGAGCTCGTCCGTCGATTCCCTGAACGCCCACCTCCCTTCCCTGGCCCAGTCATGTCGCGGATTCTAGAGCTCATCCATCGATGGAAGGAGGGTATCTGCGCTGAATCGCGCTGGAAGGAGGACTTGGGGAATATCAAGGATATGCACCGGCTTCTTACATTCAAAGGGTACCGCTTTAGGGAGATTCCCCGCCGCGCGGAGGCGCCCCCGACTATGGTGAGTTCGTCTGTGGCTCATGTCTGTCTCATGCGTTCATATGACAGCGTAGAACATTAAATCCGCCGATGAGCTTGAGTCGGAAGATCGAGAAGCACAATCTGCTAAACTCCAGGAACTTATCCGGAGAGGCACCCCGCGGGACCTGATAGCCGCGCAAGAGCTCATGAAGTCCCTCGCTGGCGCGAACCCCGAAGCAAAGCCCGACTACCGCTCTCAAGCTATGACAGAGCTCAATAAGCTCGAGAGTAAAGTCGTTCTACTCAACGAGATGCTCGATAACGTCGATACTGCGCAAGGGGAGAAGTTCGCATCGGGAGACGCATATGACGTGCGTCGATATTCTACGTGGAAAGTTATATAGTTTTCTCACTCGTTCTAACAGCAAGTCGCGTCGATATTGAAGTCTGCCCGTCCGAAGCTCCAGAAGTGGGTCTCGGACGCAGAAACAGACGATCCAGAGTCGTTAGGTACGTCCGTTCTTCTATCCTCCAGCATAGGTCTTATATGCTACTCAGACGCCTTCCTCCAAATCAACGACCAAATCAACAACGTCATCACACGCTTCGAGGCCTTTAAGAAAGGCGACTACAGCATATCCGCCGTCCCTGCTGAGCTCGCCCAAACCGAAGGATCCCTCATTAATTTCGAAGATACCTCGCATTCATCATCACACGTCGCACCAGTAGATGATCTAGCTTCATTATTTACCTCTCCACCACAACCACAATCTTACGCTCGATCATCAAGTGCTAGCGCAATGTTCGCCTCACAACCCATCGCCTCCCTGACGAACAACGCTTCTTCCTCCACTTCATCACCCGTCCCAAACGCCCCCTCGCCACAACCCCAGTTCGGGTCTATCATGCTCGCACCTACCCCACCGCGGGTAACGTCGCCCGGTTATTTCGGGGGCAACAACAGAGGTACGAGCCCTCCGAATGCAAGCTCGTCGTTGGCAATGGGTCCTCCTGGATTGGGTATGAGTAGGACACCTGCGACGGGCATGGGCGCGGTGCAGAATGGAGGTTTAGGCATTCACATGAACCCGCCGGGATCAAGGGTAAGTATGGGTGCGATGATGGGGCAGACGCAGCCTACCTCGACGCCACCGACACAGCAGGGGAAGGATCCGTTTGCAGATCTGGCGGGGTTGTTTTAGGTACTTATCGTATTGTGCTTGTGCTTTACATAGGCGGGGTGATCGATGTATATATTGCTGGAATGCAGTTTTAGTGCGGTTTTGGATCTTGTTATTCTCGGAGGCAAATTAGTTGGTTTGATGTGCCATTACTCGACGTCTACTTGATTTTGAGAACGATGACTGCTTGCTGGTAATTTTGCAATATTGGGAGTTAGACTATGTATACGCTCGGTATTGCCGGAACCTATGTAACATCTGGCGTGAGAAGCTATTAGAAATGGCAAAGGCTGTGCGACACCGAGTCAACGATTTGAATCATCGAGCTCTCGTCTACATTCCTCGATACCATCCATGACGGCGGTCTAAATATCTAATGCACAACTCGTACTGTCCACGATAAGTTTTGTGTAAGATATTTAGACCTTATGGCACAGATTGCGGGCGGGTCACTGCGACAAAGGCCTCGAAAATCAGGCTGTCGGTGTCAAGAAACCAATTAAACTCGATGACATTGTCAGTTCTTCACTCAACGCTGTATGTCGAGTTAACCTCCACTGTTGCATCTTTAGCATAAATCGCAACCCCGGTGTCCACTCGATGCTGGAGCCATGACGTATCAGTTGTCCCCTGCGCGGCTGAGCCCGATCCTTATCGTCCACCACGATTTGGCCACTATGTTCGCGCAGGCACCCACATATCACGCTCGCCATTAATCAGCTGTTGCTAATGGAATTTTCTTCGTAGTATTGCGTATAACGAATAATGAAGCCTTCGAATGGATGCGGAAGCTTTGACAATCCATTCGTGCTTTGTCGTGGCTCACGTCCACTAGAACCCCAACAAAGCGTTTATGAACGAACCCCACAAGTGTCTGTCCACAATGCCACTTCCACTCCAGGAATCGTATATAGTCCTGCCCAAATGCCCACCTAGTATCATCATCACCCCAAAGAGAATCAGGCATTCACCTCAGACAGAATCAAGTAGCGCCCCCGCTCATATTCCTCTATAATCAACCTTCAAATGTCTCCTACCAAGGTGAGCCTACTCACGAGCATACTTCATGCACCAAGACTGAGTCTGTAAATGTGTAGGTCTATGTTTGCTCTCAGGCGAAATGCGGCGAAACTTTTACCAAGTTTACGGAATTCAAGAGACATGAGGCTGGGCATGCAGAAAAGTACGTGTTTATCCTATATGCTAGACTGGTCACTTACATGAGCTCGCGCTCAGCGTGCACACCTGCACCTTTCCCGGATGTGATTTTGCGACGTTGATCAAAAGAAGCTTCGATATCCACTCCGCTAGACAGTACGTGCTCGTGCATTACCGTCAACGAGTTCATCTGATTAACAATTTTAGTACCGGCGAACAACGCTATGGCTGCCCTCATGACTGCACCTTCAGGACCCACGACCCCTCCGCCCTGACGCGCCATCGCAAAACAAAACATGGATATGTTCCTTCTCCGCGCAGCGGACGCGGTGGCGGCGGTATTGCTGCCTCCTTCGCATCAGACAGGACCCCGTCGTCCCACCCCTCTGCTTCGTCCTACCAATCCCACCCTCACAACCAAGACCCGTCGTTGGTCTTCTATGACCCGATGGATACTGAGGACGACTTTACCATGTTTAGCGAGCCCGCGAGGACGGCGAATGGGTGGACTGAGGGTTGCATGTGCCCCGAATTGATGCAAAGGCGTCCTTCAGAGATGCTGGGTTATGCATACAGGCAATATTAGTTTGTATAAACTCAAGGTGGCTTGTGTGCGTCGGCGGTAACACCTTCCCCTCGTTGTATATATATGCGCGCGCACATGGAGGTGACACGAAATACGAAATCGCTCCGTCCTTACATATGTAGAATATATGTCATTTTTCACTTAAAAGCACTTTACGATGTTGTGTAAAGGCTAATACACTCCTGTATAAATGTAACAAATACGCTCTTTTCTAAATTATGTTCCTCACATTGAACATATGGGCCCCTGTTTTCGGGGTCCTTCCGTGACACCCACCCAAAGCCTAAGGACTTGCTTTCCTACTTTTCTTCCGCAACTAGAGGGGCATGAACGCGCCTGAATCAAACACAACCAGCTTAGCAGCGCCTGACTCCGACTCCACCTTCGTCCCTCACCTTTCATCTTACAATGACTGCGTGACTTGTCGCGTCATAGGAAGCGGCGCGTTCGCTGCCACCGGCATCTATGCACTGAGAATGGCCCGTCCCGGTGCACCAGGGAGTATAGTTGGCAAAAGGATCATGGGCGGACTGGGAGTTTGTGAGATATTTGTTTTGACTCTTGTTATCCACTGACGCTGGCCCAAGGTTTTTTAGTGGGGAGCGCGCTGAGGTGGCGAATGTGAAGCTAGATCGGGGAACTCATAGAATATCGGCTACACTGTGGTAGTGCACACTGGATATAGCCTGACTTCCTGCACGAGCACTGCCATATGAGCGAATAAATTTTTCACTGAACGATGGTCAACGTCTTCGACACTCACTATGAGGATTGCCTGCGTAACTGGTACGCAAACCCTGGAAAATGGGAGCCGAGCAGCTTATTGTCACGGTTGGCTCCCGAATCCTCTTTTCAAAGGCCAAGCGTTTTGTGACGAGTGGACAAGCTGGCAAAGGTATTTTGTCGATTCAATCTACCAGAGCAAGTTCACGCCCTCATCATAGCCTACAGTCCGCATCGAATTTGATGGAATTGATTCATCCAGTTCTCACATAACGATTGTGGCACTGCTTATCAAGACGTGTACTGTCCTGGCAAAAGTTTAACGTGGCACGGATTCATTTGCGCACGTCTTTAGCTGTCTGGAATACTTTGGTCCAATACTTTGGTCCATGTTCTCAAAATCCTCCAATACACCTCATGATACGGTGCTATCCTCGGCACTTTTCGCCTTTCCAAGCCTTTTCATCTCAGTGAATACGTTTCAAGCGTCTACGATGGCTGCATTTCTGGAGTTGACTTTCGCCCGTCTCATCGTACTGGCATTGAATAGTTCTATCATGGCGAGCCGCCCCTTCTCTGAGATTCTCGAAACGTTCAACTCTCACGGCTAGCAATTCTCGACCCTTCTCAGCCTGTACGGAAGCACTTCATCACTTTGGATATCAGACCAACAGGGAGCAACTGGGGGTCCCTGTGCAGCATGGGCTCGAGAGATCTTTTTCCCCTGCCATGTCTTACTCAGTCCTATTCCGCTTGCTCGGCATACACTGGGATCGGGATGTATCATCAGCTCCGCGTCGAGTCGTGCCCCGCTCAACGCGAGTAGAAGACGCGGGAAGAGTGCACAATTAATCTGCTCCATATTTTGAAACGCCGCTCGCTCGATGAATAGCGGGATATTTCGTGAATCATGATACGGTTTCTCGACATCTTTGGGATGTCTGGGCCCACAAGATGATTTGATCAAACGATTCAGAACTAGGTGGGTTTATGTAAAAATCAAGAATTGTCGTAAGTCCGTGACACCTATATCTAGGAAAAGCTGCTACGTTATCAAAAGGCTTGGTCTCGTACGTTGCAGCATGAAGCCCTTCGTGCTCCGCATATATACACGAATGTTCAATCAATACTCATCGCTCTGCCTTTCACGACAGCTACTGCTTTGTCTGATATCGGTTCGATGTCGACTTCGAATGGATAAGGAAAACTTTATCGGCAAACACGTGAGTGCTCCTCCTGTTTACTATTCGCTGGGACGCACCTGACCAGACCTGCAGGTATATACGGAGGGTTCCATGGTTTTTCCACACCATGGCTATCCTTGGGTTTCGAAATCCGCATGGTCGCCACCATACTGGTTACAAGCATGAACACGGAATTGTCTGCTAAAAAGCGCCCTGGGCACATCCTAGGCGCAGCGTCGACGAGCTTTATTAGGTGTTGTAACGCACACTTACCTCCTACCAAAGCCAAATGCATAACTGTAAGGGTCAATCGCCGTTTTCGTTACGTGGGTATCAAGAAAGCGTTCTGGAGAAAATAGTTCTGGGTCAATGCCACTATCCTGGTCCCGGCTGAGTAGCCTAAGTTACAGGATCAGTACATTCCGTGGGTACATTTTTCCTACTCACCAAACATTAGGCATAACAATGGTGCCTTTTGGTATGTAGTACCCTGCTCAAGAGGTCAAGAAGTGTTCCTCGCCGCTCATGATTGAAAAAACCTCTATAGACATCCGCATCTTGTAATTTCCTTGGTGCGCCCAAAGGTGAGTTGGGATTCCAGCGGTACACCTCCTTGATGGCCGCATTGATATATGGCAGTCGTTCCCGGTCAACAAAAGATGGCAGGCGGTCAGTCCCTACAACTCTATGTATCTCCTCACGCATACGCGCCTGGACCTCCGGGAAGCACGCCATAGCATGCATGAAGACCAACATGGTTCCACTTGTCTTTTACACAGTCAGATGGATGCATATCCCGGAGTTGTGGAATATTCACAGTGTCATTTCCAGCTTGCAGTCGGATAATGATGTCATCCATCTTTTCAGTCAATGGGGTAAAACGTACCTTCATATATTGACCACGCTACCCAAGGCAGCTGCTGCCTTATCGCTTCATCGCTCTCGCCTTCCCTTAAATGATCCGAAACAAACGAAGCCGGAGATACTCCTCGTTTCATATCCTGTTCTACCTGCTCTATCGGACGGTGCACGATATCAGACACCCGCTGCCGCCCCCTTTCAGCTGTTCGCCGTATGCTGTTAAATGGGACCCAGGATGGTAGATACCACACTACAACACCTTCAGCTTAGTTGTCTGCCAGGATGAAAGCTGCCTTACATTGAGGAATCATATCAACAAGATAGGCCCCCGGAACCACGCTTTTCAGTACGATTCGCTCCGTTTCGGCAAATTCGTCCAAGTACTGCAAGTCCTGGTTTGAAAGGATTGGATTCAATGACATAGGTTTCACTCACCACATTGCTTGGGGTATCGATAGAAAACCCATAGGTTATAGACGCGATGATATGAGCCGTGGCCCTTGGTGGTACCAAATCAGGAGGACAACATGGGGCTGATGCACAGCCGGTCTCACATATGCAGATGCTTCATGACTTCTGACGGATTTTCCACTAAATCCCTCAAGAATCTGGCAGCAACATCCTCCTGCAGCGAATGATACTTCTGGACGGCTTCCTGGTTAACGGTTCCATGTATGAGCTTCCGTCCTTGCCTCCAATCTGGACCGTAGGGAGCGAACGACAGATTCTGTCCAATTTCGGTTTGTTTTCAGCCATGAAGCGCACTGCTGCATGTGCTCACGTTCTCGATTCCCATGTATTTGGCCATCAAAAACGATGGTCTATCAGAATACTTCTGTGATCTCTTCTCAAAAAGCTCGCGCATACTTTCCATGTCGTTCAGGATGAGAAGTTTGTCCCCAAGGACTTTCACGTATACAAGGTCGCCTGCTTGCACTATTGAATACACCCCCACGAGTACGGCATTTTAGGACAGACCATATAGCTTTTTCCATTGCGAGAATGTTTTCCATGGCTCCGCCTTCGGGACGTCGAGATAATTTCCTATCAACGGTTTCGGTGGTGGGCCAGGTGGTAGCGACTGGGATCTATTCTGACGCAAGTGATGCCCTATCACCCCCAGGACGACAATGAAGGACGGGTACACAAGCCAACCCAAAGCAATTAAAGCCATGTAGCGGGGCAGTCGGTTACAGTCCCTACGAACCTTCGTGATTCGTACTTTGGTGTAGTATACTGGGTAGGCTCTCCTTTTATCTGCCAATGAGCGCTTCTTGATATAGTCCAGGTCTCGTGTTCTAGCAGATGACACCTTCGAGCCTATTTAGCAATCCCAACGGGCTTTACTGAGATGCCGAACCCCGCAAAAAAGAATAGGCCATAGAGTCCATGATCAAAAATCGCCAAATCGATGACCGAGACTTAGACTAGTTGCGATATAACACTTTGATCGGCCGCAATGCCCATTAAGAGCCAACTCTCAACTGGGCGATCGTAATTGTCGTCGATTCATTTCAGTTTCCGATACGTTCTCCACTCGGATGGTGGGTCGATAGAGATCGAGCAGTGGCCATTTCAAAGGATCAAGTACCACACGGCGGCATGTGGTTGGAGTCCCTCGGGTGCAAAGATACCATATGATGTCTGGTATGATAAACATGACTCACATGAGAGTTTCAAAAACAAAAACAAAAACAAAGACGTTGAGTGTACTTTTACAATGGTTCTACCCCTTTGATGTTTTGCTCGTTGAATAACTTTCTGTCGGCGCAAAATCTGAGGAATAGCATAGAATAAATTGCTTTGGAAGGAGCGTCACCATGCCCGCCTGTTCGCAGTCTGGTGTGACAGTGGCTGGAAACCCCACGCTGTCGACGAACTATCCAACAACTATCAGGCGATGGCAAACAAGTTCAAGAAATCGCGACCCATCCTCGAAACGCGCGGACAGATGACAATGCTTTCAGTGGTTGGTAGGTACTATCAGTGTCGTGCCAGTTGTCAGTAAAGCAGTACCCAACTATCGCAGCAGATTGTGTACTTATCATCTTTCGCAAAGACATGATGTTCTCATTCAAGTCACTGCTGTCTCCACTGAATCGCGCCAATTCAATAAGGCTGCCTTGCGACTTCGATGAACTTGCTGCGTCATTAAGATATGATGGTACATTGCTGCTAATTCGAATCCAAGGTGTCAGAATTAAGGGCAATATCAAAGTACCCTGGTGTCCCCAGTTGATCTGAGGCATTATTCACTACCCTTGACACTCTGTAAATGCGACCAGCTTAGCTCAACCACGTTGTCCACTGGTTGTACTCTCCCTTCATCACCGCGGTCATCTCCCTAGCCACGATTCTGTCGGACTGCTGTGAAGGGTGAAGTTCGTCGTACCTAAGTAATAAGTGAGCTCTAGGTCACTATTTGGGACCGATTTTTGGACTGACCACAGGAAGCTGTCTGCGTCAGTACCATTGGCGATTGTACAAGCCGGTGCTGCCGTGCTGTTCATGGTGTACACACATGAATGTACGCAGCCTGTTACGTTGTATGGCGCAGTGCCATTAAAGTAGTTCTGAGGGTTGTTATACATGTTGGTGAAAAGCCCGTAGGAGTCAAAAGATGCTGCGTTACTACGCGTCAGCTGCTTCCCCGAATCAGATTGTAATGTTGGCTGACCAATATGAGCATGAGGGAGCGTAGGCACAAGTGCATCGAGCATGAGGGATGTGATCTCATTCCCTGCACGTACCAGCTCCTTCATAAACACGCTCCATCCAGTTGTATTGCGTTCCACGTTCCAGTACCTGCTGGGGTACGAGTATTTAGAGTACAGGATTGTCAGGTCAAGGGGAAGTATCTATATGCGCGAGGTGAGCTTAAGATACAGTGGCCCAACGTTCGTACACTCACGTTCTGCATGATGAAGTTCCTAGCACCGCTCTCGTACAAGATCTTCAGGACGTCGACGGCGCATTGCCTGACCTCAACAATTGATGTAGTGGGGGCATCGCTTCCGGTAAGCAGCGCGTTGGCACCCAGATCGTTAGTTCCAATCCAGATGGTGTATATCGTTTCCTCCGGGTTTAATTCCAGCGTGCCATTTCTCGTCTCATTCAGGTAAGCAGGGAGTTGCCAACCTGGGTAGTCGCTGCGATCAGGACGGCATTCACAATCCATTTGCGTTACTCACCCATGATTGGAGGGAAGGGTCTGTAGGTAAGCAGGTTCGAACATGTTGCACCGGAACGAGCAAATCCATAGAGATTGAGGTCACCGTACATCGCCGCCCATGTTGGCCAGGCATAGCCTCCGTCAGCGGAGGGGTAGTATGAGGAATCAGTGTAGGAGTCACCAAAAGTGACAAAGTTTTTGATCTGACCAGGCGCGACACCAGCTGCCCAGGATGGCGTAGTGAGTGTCAGTAATGCAAACGCGAGTTTCACACCCTGTAGGAACGCCATGGAGCAGAAGTACTGACTTGTCGTTCGTGAAGTCATCTTATATTGCGCAAAATATCCGATGAGCGGAAATCGTATCACAAGGTCGTTGCAATAATCCTGACAAGCGGAGACCGCGCACACCTACTTGCCGTCACAACGGTCCGCTCACGAACGGGTCGATGAGATCACGAGGGTCATATTTCGCTCCGAGAGTAACCATACTTCACCTTCGGCTTTTCTTCGTTCTAATCAGTTGATGCTCGTGACGCAAGGAATCAAGGCAGACCTAAAATGTCACGTTCAAGAGGGGTGGTCATCAGTGTCGCAGTCAGTGCTTTGAAATGAACCTGAACCTGTGAGAGCTCACGCGCGCAAGTCACACGTCAAGCATGTATCAAGCCGCCCGATTGTTTATTATTGGCGCCTGAGATATGACGTACGCCTTGCGTGCGACCATGATTTGATCAGTGAGAACGTGGAATCCTGGTTGGATGCATTCCGTGTTGAGTAAAATGAAGACTCAGCATCCAGAATATACCAATCATGGTCATTGTATGTGTCTGTAAGAACTCGTGGTGAGTTCTGGCACGTGAGTCGGTACCGTAGGCATCTGGTTCCCGAAGGGACAACGGCGCATCCGTGGGTGAAAGCCAACCCCCCCAGGGAAGAAGATTGATCGCATAATCATACATAACCAGCGTTATAATGTAAGGATGGACATAACGTTCCAGGGGGAGTCCACTACCAGCAGCCAATAAAACCTATTCAGTCTGAACCATGAAGATAACGATAAACAAATGGAGGATTTAAATACTTAGGCCTCAGATCCAGTTGACTCCTTTAGCTGTTCGACATCAATGTGTTCCCACTCATCTAGAGCTTCGGATTGTACTTGTTCAGAATGGTCCAGACGGGAAGGCGAGACCAAACGGCACCGCAATGTGCAGATACCCTTCACGATCGTGAAGAGAATGCAATAACCAACACCCATGCCGATGATGTAAGCAGCTAAAAGTCCGCGCTGTACCGATGGATCAAGGAAACTGTAAGCTAATAGTGGACGTCAGCGCTGTTATGATCCACGTAAAAATAAACTTACTGTAAAATCCTTGCGTTGCATGTGTTATATACGCAACTCCGAGGTAACACGCAAAAAGAACGAGGCATGGTACCATGTGGCTCCATGGACTAGGACCAGCATTCGTCAGGAGTATCTCAAATAGAATGAAGCCACTATTCATGATATGTTGGGATACGTTGGACCAAGCTAGGAATGGCCTGTCATGAGCAACAGCAGCCGATGAGTAAACACCGCCCACACCTGAGTACTGGGTGCTAAAAGTCGATGAAGAAGCAAGTAGAGCCCAAAAAACAACAGTCACGATTATTGCTGCGAGACATTTCTCAAACTTGGACCGAGAAAGCTAAGCATTAAACTCACGAAATATGGTGATGGTGGTGTACAGGAGAACATGCAGGAGCTGTAGGATCCGTGGCCACTTTTGCAAAGGGTATGCCTTCTGTCCCCGCAACACAAATACTATGGTTTGAATGCTAGAGGCCCAGAAGTATGCAACAAGGCCGACGTAACTGAGATCGGTGAAGTAAGAAAAAAATCTGGGGTAGCAATTGCAAAGTTTTGGATCAGACCATTTGTTGGGCCACGCCAAGCCTGGTGTTTGCTTACCCAACAGGCTCAAAAACGAGAACAGTGATTGTTGTAACGAGCGAGTAAACAGCAAACAGCAGACGAAGTGTGCCGAGACTCCGAGGAGAAAGGAATGGAGATGTCACAAGCCTACAGGCTGGGTCGAAGGGAGCCGAGACGCCAAACGATTCATAAGATAGATAAGATCTCAAGCCAGTGAGTCTCATGAATGCTGTCGAAAGAATGTGAAAAGGTGATTGGCAACTAGTAGTAGTACTATAGTGAGTGTTCAGTCGGTACAATTTGTGGACCCCACTCGGCTATATTAAAATTTGCAATTTTGGACACTTCAAGTTAGTTTCAGGCCCACCGCTCAACGCTCGGGCCTCAGGGTCCAAGCAAACCAAGTTTGGACAGTTGTCTTCCGCTGCTCGATCTGAGACGCCGACGTATATGCAACAAGTATACATGGTTAGCCAAGATCCCATTGCGATCGCAAACCATACAGTAATTGATATGCTTTTTTGCTCAGCTACACCCTTCTTTATCCACTCACTCTCAGTCTAGCCAGGTCCAGCCCGAGGTCCTAATGGATTGAAGATAAGGACATGCGGACAGACTTAACAGAATGCGTACCTGCGCAATGAGACTCTGCGCAATGGGATGAAACTGCGTCTGAGCCTGCCTAAACGTTGATATAGTGAGGTTGGGGTTGACCTTGAACATCGCCCTAAACACAGGTCTGCAAAACTTCATGCGGCCTTTGATGACGCCTGTGTCATCTGCCCCAATAACCCAATTTGCTGCTCCTTGAACAAAATGCATTGCTGCCTGGGACTTAAGCACTAAGGTATAGAATCTGAATCGAATTTCGGCGCTGAGGGTCTCCGAGAAGCTGTACAACTTGTCGAAATGGAAAAGGTGACCCGCAGGAAGAGGTTCATTGTAACTCTCCAATCGTTCGAGGAAGACAGCTATAACCTCACTTCTTCAACTGATACAGGCAATAAATACATGTTGGCGCGCACCTCTTTGGTTAGCGTCCAGGCTATCCAGATCAGAACCCTTGAAATCTAGTTTCGAAATGTCCATAATGTGTCGTGATTCATACCACCGGTCGGCAAGCGCATTCGCAGGATTCGCCAGAGTCAAATCATATTCCATCTCAACAGGCAAACGCAATCCACTTTGATGAAGCCATGCCTATCAGACAATTTCAGCGGTCACTTTCTCCAACTATCAGTTATCCGACCATACATCCCAGTTAATGCTGTCCAGTGCTTTGATTTGTCCCTCGCTGCCATTCTTCTGGAAGTAGGCATAGAGGTGGTTCTTCCATGTCTCTGTGGTGATGCTATGACCCATATAAGTAGCGACGTAGTCCTTGACATAGGGTAGAAAGACTTCAAGGCCACCGAGCGTACGCTCTAGAATAACCTAGCTCAATAGATATCTTCACGAAGCAGATACAACCTACCAATGTGCAAGAGGAAATTGGCACCTTTATCGTAAGGCACGCGACTATATGCAGAATCCGGATTCTCTCCGTAATCAAAGTCAATAACCAGTTTTTGGTATTTGGGTTTGTCTTCGAAGAACGCGAGGGCATCCAGCAGTCCTTTGTGTCCGATCACAGAAGATAGGCCTCGGTGTGCAGGCGAGTGTATAATCTGCAGTAGCACACGTTCAATATAAGTTGTCCAGCCTTCGTTAAGCCAGAAGTGAGAAGCGTGAGCATGCCTAGAGTACCATTAGCAAATGTACAAAATAAAGCCGCAGAAAACTAACGTAACACCATTCCCAAACCATGAATGCGTAAGTTCATGGATCACCACGTCTGTCAGCGACCTGTCTCCAGCAAGAAGGGCTGAAAGGGGTTAGCAGTCTGATACATGCATGCAATGATATGCTCACTGGGTGTCACGAAGGTCAAACACGGATTTTCCTGGTAGTAATGAGTAGGTGGTTGTACGGAATAACATGTAACTCACCATGCCGCCATAAGGAAAAGACGGCGGAAGTACAAGGAGGTCATAAACCCCAAATCGGTACGGCCCAGCAAGATTTTCTGCGGCCGCTAAAAAACTGGCATACAATGACACTCGCATTTTTGCTGTGCGGAAGTTCATGCAAATTTACCTGGTGGTATCTCGGCTGAACTCCCAGAACGAACTGTCCATGAGCTCAGGCTCAGACCAAACCCCAGACTTCCATTGTTTTCCATCAGGAACCTGGAAAGGCTTGTACTGCAAATTTCCAGCGGCAATCGCGAGAAGGTATGACGGAATTGGGGTAGGCTGAAGAAACCAATGTCTGTCATGAAGCGGGATTGTGATGGTAGGCTGGTGAGACATGCCTGATCGTATGTATACACAACTTCATCCTTGCCGATGATCTTGCCATCATGAGCTGGACCATCTGAGGGCGGAAAAATACGTCTCGCAGATAGAAGAACTGGAAGTACAGAACGGACACTGGCGCTGTACGTCTGATGATTGGAAATCAGCACGGCAAACCCTGGGGTGATCAGCGGAGAACACGCACTAGCTTCACAGATGGAGTATCTTGTCCATGATAAGCTTTTGTCAACATTGCGGAATCAAATTATCAAGGCGTCTCACCTTGTACAGGAGCAAGGTCTCGCGCGTGAATGGGTTGGCACTGGCTGAACAGGAACGGGAAGGTTTTACCCTGGGTCTGCCTGAATGAATATGAACAGGGGAGCGATTTCGCGCATATGGTGAGTGAAAGCCTACTCTTTTTCAAGGAATTGCAAGGCCGTGCCATTCGCAGTCGTCCTGTACGTGATCTCGACCAGAATACTCGATCCGGCACTCAAAGTTCGAGGAAGGGAGACACGCAACGCAGATCCCATCACTTCATGCTTGGGACCAAGTCTGAACTATAGATAATACGAGCTCAGGAAAGCACACTAGTGAAGAGACGCAGAGCGCACGTCTTGGACTGCATCTCCATCAACTTTTACTCCCTCGATGTGAAGATACGAGGTATCGAAGCTGAGACAGCTCAGGAATTATGCCAAATAGATAGATAGATAATCAATCTCACATCACCTCAGACACTTCATCGATGTTTGCAATACAATCATGTGTTGCGGTGCCTGTGATGACCTTGTTGTCAAAATCAACTGTCCAATCAAAGGTGATATGCTTCGTAGCGATCTGCAGATAATTCGATTGTGATGTCGGATCCGCTTCGTGCATTTCTAATGATGAATAGTCCGAAGCTCGATACGAAATGAAGAAAGAGGATTTCGAATGCTTCTCTACAGTAAGAAGTTAGTACACGTTTGACTGGTATTATGTATGATCGCGTTTGTTTGGCAAGAGCTTTAGAAATAAACAATCCCACGTGATCTATTCGCGTTCCAAACCACACGCTTGCACCACTCGAGTATGTTCGCCAATCTTTAACTTAGCAACTACTAAATTAGCCGTTTGGCTTTGCACCGATGGACTTCATAGCGATGGAGATGTCTGAGTATTTGACCCAGAGGGTCACGACTGGAAGATCCTTGTAACTCAAAAAAAACATGGGGGGCAGCAGACTTTGGTTAGACGCCAGGCTAATCTAAACGGGACGGCTGAAAGTAATAACTCCGTTACACTTAGGGCCCGCGTAAGCAATTTACGAGAGGACAGCCATAAGGTCAAGTCGACACTGACAACGATATTTTAGAATTGAGCAGCACGCTGCACAGTGCACTAGTGCAGAAAACCTCTAAAATTCTTATCAGTATCATATGCACTCTAGTTCGGTCTCAGAAGATATAGTCACATGAAGCGTGCCCTGAGAGAGGAGCATCGACGCGTCGTTCGTGTCTGCTTTCAAGTTGGCTTGCTATTCGGTTTTTTAGATTCTCAGTGGCACTCACACAATTGAGCCGACTACATACTCGAGCTATGGAACTGCGAGGAAGTGATCCAAGGTCCCATGACCAAGAAACTGGCGCGGGGCCAGCAACAACTTCGCCATATAATTGATAAACAAGAGTTTACGATCGAGAAGGCGTTGAAAGAAAACATGAAGCCCCCGTATTAGTATATCACATGGCGGATCCCATGGAGCGACTCTCAAAGTAGTGACGACTCGGCACAAATGTAGAAGGAACAATTTGAGAGACTGGTGTCCAACGAACCTCCCAGCTGTGACAACAGAGAACGAATAAACTCAGGTGTCGAACGGCCTCAATTCATCAATTCGCAACACTCTAACGATTTTCTTTATACAACGTTGAATAAGATATAGTCGACGTGGAAGGTACCGACCAAAGTGGGGAGCTCATAGAGGATCCGCGGCATCCTCCCACCACTATATGAACACACACGAATAGCAGGAAATAAATGATTATGTTCCAATGGACCACCACGTCCTGAGATTCGATAGCTTGGATGGTATGTGGCAATGTATGCAATGCGACGGGATTTGTGTGGTTTGCCTAAGAGAAATAAACACTGGTTGTCTCCATTGACAATATGAAAGCTCACCGACAGTTTGTTTTAGATAGCTCGATACCAACGAGGCGGCCCTTCCCTCCCCAGCGCCTCCCTCAATGCCTTATATTTTTCCTCCGGTGGCACATGGGTTGATAACTGCTCCCAAGGATCGTTACAAGCGAATGCTATGCACCAAAAGCATTTCCCCTTGGGAGTTTTCACTCGACGAAAGCTGGTGTAGGGGAGAACGCCTGTCCGTGCCATGACATCTGTCAAGCCGAGGAGAATCATATTATTTGTGTCTTCAGGTGTCTCAGCCGGCGGATGACCCACGTCAAGGGCTCGCTGCTGCAACCAACTATCGCTAACAAGATATCCGCAGTATTTTACCATAACTACAATGCATGAAAAATGATTAGGATACAGATCGTTCCAACGCAACTGCATACTCTCACCTGGAATCCGTGTTGATGTTTGATTTCAACTTTGAACCAAAGTCTTACCCCTTTTATATGGATCTCATGTGACGAGGCACGTGCTGTGTGGTAGGGCGCGGTGACCCTGTGGGCCGTGGCCAACTAGTGGCAGTAATTGGTCAACACATGTACAATTACCACATTATGTTGACCCAATTGCTTATTGTTGCCCTCTTTTGTTTGTCGAGTCAAAAGACTCATCAAATTGATAATTATCGAACCCTCTTGGGATGAACGTTTGAACTGCCACGTCATGATCTGTCCGAACCACACGAGTACTAACGTGAGCAAGGATCAAAAACCATTGTTATTATTCGTTGGAAATATTACACTGTACAATAAATCCTGCCAGACTCCTATCAACCGCAAGAAATTAAAGTCCGTGTGGCGTGTATATAACATATCGGCCCTCCCCATCATTCGCCGCACCAGCTATTTCATCTCATTCACCATGGCCTCTGAACAATTGCTGCCACACAAAGCTCGCTTGCAGACGTCTTACGCATTCTCTCGCACATTCAATCCACGGAACTTAGAGATTCTTTGGTATCCGCTGTGGTGTCAGACACTCTTCGATCTTGTGGCAGATGCGCCAAATTTGATTGTGGCACCTCAATTCCCTGTTTGGATTACAAAGCATCATGATGGCAAGCTTGAAGATGCAGATGACGGTGATGATCCAGAAGAGATCAAAGAGATTGTAAGGGAAGAGCAAGATGCTGCCGCAAAAATACAAGTTCCCGTCAACGAACCAGAAGAAGGAGACTATGAGGTCGAGGCGGGGGATATTTCTTTCGCATCAACTGTCCCAGAAAAGAATGCCGAGGGCGTTCTGGTAGATTTCGCGATCCTTGGTCTCGGAGCAGTGCCCCAACCAAAGGAGAAGCTACGCTATGGAGGGTGGCGAATAACTGGGGCGAGTGTTCGCCTTCTCGTGGAATTGAAGAGGTTTGCCAGTAGGAGTCTGAAGGATGACGAGCTGAATGCGGAGATTCTGGCGCATATTCAGGAGGCTAAGTCTGACCTGGTGAAACAAGCAGGATATCTCTTCATCAAAGATGGGACCAAGAATTCCGTCATGGCCATTGCTGCTGCAGGTAAGTAATCCATACCACATATATATGTGCACTACATACAATGACTGTTATATTGCAGGTCCGTTTTGGAGCGGCGCCACAATACATCGTGACGACGTCAAACTCACTATGCACGTTCTTTCAACCGATGACCCAAGCTATCAACCCCCTGGTGAAAAATTCGTTAACAGGGTGCTGAAGTGGAACAAGATTATTCGCCTTGATGGCGCATCCTCCGCAGCAGCTTCCGAAGCCCGCTTGCGCGCTGTTTGCAAGAAGATGAGAGAGATGGGAGTTTAAAATCGAATACTAAATAGTTTGATGTTTGCTCGGGAGCGACGATGGGAACATAAGCTTTGGAGTTTTTTGACTAGAACTCCTCCATGAAGATAACACTCAGTTGAACATGACCATATCTGCAGCGCGTCTCCGAACCATGCAGATGCTTGCGAGGGCACATTTTGTTGATTGCATTCTGATGGATGGCATTAAACAACAGGAGCTTGATGAAGGTTTGGAGATGAACGACTTCATATTTGGTGTATCTATGGAAATATGAGGTAGTTTAATGTGTCGAGGCAGCAATAAACGCACAGTACATGACCTCTGCAGCAGAAGGAGCCGCCTTACATGGGGATGTGCATTTGGAGAGGAAATATTTGTTAGTGAGCAAGTAGATCTGTATCACATGGTTGGACGATCATACAATATGGCAACTTTTCTGATCTGAGTGGCATATCAATACCCTATATGCGTTTGAAGCACGTCGGTCTCTCTTAGCCGAGATGACGGTGAAACTGTTGTGCCTTCATCGACAACTCGACGTACCTCCTAAGTATCTCTGGCCCGATTGCATACATGATAGGGGGGCACTGCAGGCTATTTCAAATGGCCAGCATTGCGCTGTGATTGTTATCGTGAAATGGATAATCCATCCGGTTGGCAAGGAAGATAATATGCTCGATCCACAGTATGGTTCTAGTACAAAGAGCGTTAGACAAACACAAATTGGAATAGCGCAAGACATAATCACGAGACTCCGTGATCAAAGCTACTCTGCGCTGCGAGTTGGACCGGGAGTAGAGAAAGAAAAGGGTGCATGCGCGGAGGCGGATGCATAACTGGCACCATTCGAAATCACCCTCGTGATCCTTAATATATTTTTCTTCCCCTGCTGCATACAAGCGGAGGCACAACTTCGCCTTCGCCTCCCTCTCAAACTGCTCCAGCACTGCGACGGACACATCGAGTGATGAGCTTATTCGGGCGAGTAAGGAGCGTGTTTTCAATTTCCACGGGAGAGACCTGCACGCCTAAGATTTTGAGCGTGTCCTGTGAGGACGGGTCAGAATAAACGAGTGATGTATAGAGTAGGTGGTGCAATTTCACTTTGATGTGGTCCACGAAGCTAAAAGAAGGCATATCAGCTTCGTATGGAGGGGAGGGGTATAATGTAATCGTCCCCAACTTACAAAGCACCCAACCCTCGTTGATCCGTAGCTGGTCTCCCGTGCGCACCCACCCATCAACGAACGTCTCCCGCATCGCTTTGTCATTTCCCTTGTATCCCGCCTCGTTTGGACCTGCGAAGGACCCATCAGGATGGATAATGCAGGCTTCGACGCTGGGAACAAGAATTCTGACAGATCTTTGCTTGTTCTAGATGCGGCCATTGAGCATGCCATGAACAGGTTTCATGGCGAAGGTTTCATGGCGACCGCCATTGTCTACCTCAGGCGATGAGATCAGGAGATGAAGGGTATAGGGAAGTCAACTTGCCAATTCAGATAAGCCGTAGCCTGCGAGAACAAACATCAAAACAATGATCTACGCACAATGAGGGAATGGAGAACACACCCTCAGAGACTTTGTTCATGGCTAGGAACCGGGCATGAAGCTGGTCAGCGAGCTGGGGTTGGAAGTGCGCAGCCGTGCAGCCAAATCCTTCAATGGAGCTCAGGTCGGGATTTTTGAACCGTGGATGGTAAACGAGTTGGTTTACAGTGACCGGACGAGGCTTACGGTCGTGATGTGGTACCTACGTCGCCAATCAAGTATGAGTATTAGTGGTGGCACTCAACGTACTTGACATGCACTTACTTCGGGACACACTCGAAGAACACATCGATGTTCCACTTCGGAAGTATGACAATCATCGAATGTTTGAGGAAGTTGAAGAAACTGGTGAGGTAAAGGCTGAGAGAGTGGTAGACCGGAAGGATATTGAGGGATAATTGAAGCCCAGCTGGGGTGTCCCATACAGGTGGCTACGCAGATCCCATCACTTCATGCTTGGGACCAAGTCTGAACTATAGATAATACAAGCTCAGAAAAGCACATTAGTGAAGAGACGCAGAGCGCACGTCTTGGACTGCATCTCCATCAACTTTTACTCCCTCGATGTGAAGATATGAGGTATCGAAGCTGAGACAGCTCAGAAATCATGCCAAATAGATAGATAGACAATCAATCTCACATCACCTCAGACACTTCATCGATGTTTGCAATACAATCATGTGTTGCGGTGCCTGCGATGACCTTGTTGTCAAAATCAACTGTCCAATCAAAGGTGATATGCTTCGTAGCAATCTGCAGATAATTCGATTGTGATGTCGGATCCGCTTCGTGCATTTCTAATGATGAATGGTCCGAAGCTCGATACGAAATGAAGAAAGAGGATTTCGAATGCTTCTCTACAGTAAGAAGAAAGGGTTAGTACACGTTTGACTGGTATTATGTATGATCGCGTTTGTTTGGCAAGAGCTTTAGAAATAAACAATCCCACGTGATCTATTCGCGTTCCAAACCACGCGCTTGCCACTCGAGCATGTTCGCCAATCTTTAACTTAGCAAGTACTAAGTTAGCCCCTCCATCTCACATTATTCAGCAGCATCTGCCAGCATGGCAACATCGCAAGCGCCAACACGCCAGGCCATCACCCTAAAAGGTTCCACGAATCTTGTCACTGAATTTTTCAAGTATGCAGCCAACACGTGCGTTATTTCGAGCCACTTTCCGACTAAACAACTCACTATATTTCATGTCTTGAAACAGGATTCTCTTTCAACGTGGAGTATACCCATCCGATGACTTTCACATGGTAAAGAAGTATGGGCAAACTGTCCTCATCACTCAGGACTTGGCACTAGAGAACTACCTCGACAGGTGCATCTCATTCGATGTCGACTTTCGTACACTCGCTTATTTTAATTTAAGGATACTGAAGCAAGTCAATAGTAGGTGCCACGCGATTCCTTACACTTCGACTAAATTGGACTTCAGAGTGGCTACTTACTGGGTCGGTAACGCAACTGGTACTTGCGATTATATCAAAAGATACCAGGCTACCACTTGAACGATGGGTGTTCGATGTTAACCTCGTTGAACAACCAGCTGATTCTGCCGAACCGTAAGTCCCCCGCTGTTCACGGCACCCAGTTGATCGACCCTGCTTTACAAGAACACCTGTGAAACCTGAATCAGAGATCCAAGCCGAGATTCGCTATATCCTCAAACAAATCGTATCAACCGTAACTTTCCTCCCAATTATTGACACGCCGACCGTCTTCAATATCCTTGCATATACGCATGACTCCGCTGATGTGCCCGCCGATGAGTGGGTCGACACTGATCCGCTGGCGATTGAGGCGAGCAAGAGTCAGCAAGTGAAGCTGAGAAGCTTCAGCACTGATGTCCACCGAATAGAAGCGATGGTTGCATATCGTTACGAAGGATGAAACCATTATTTGGACCTTTGTTTTCCCTGTTACAACGATGATGAACAAAAACTAGTCGCTTTCCTCATGGCAAAATGATACATAATAGTGAATGTGCATGTCTGTGAAGGAAAGTGCGAAACCAGGGAAAGGAAGAAGAAAAACTGTCCAACGCCATGACATGATCATGATGTCACTTTGTATGGTTTCAGATAACAAGTAAGCCCCGTGTCAGGGGCTTCTAATGCCGACTCAAACTTGCTACAAAGTCACCGACTGCAGTCCAATACCCTTGCTGGACACACGTATCATCTAAATGCCATCATTAAATCCCGTAGTTCATATCACCGAAATAACGCACTGTGATGTCCTCCTTCGAATTCAAGAAATCTCGACTTCCCATTGCCGACTTCCGACATGTCAGATTTGTTTCCAGTGCTACCGGATTTGGTACCCTGGCGCCGTGAAATAATCTGCCATAACTCTTGCATGTGCTCGCGTGGAACAACTTCATCCCTAACACCGCTCAGCATCAAGATTGGCGTCGACCGGGGTATTAAAGGTATTTTCGAAGCCGAGTCCCATTTTTGATGGCAAAGGAATGAAAGAGGGCCAAGAAGAGGAAGAGCTTTAGGTACGAGACGTGGGAGGTTCGTGAATGTGTTCTCCAGGATTAACGCCGCTATCTGCACAGTCTTAGATTGTGCTGGTATGGAAACGAAATTGGAATTTAATCACCTTTGATGAATTTCGACTTGCAAGGTCAATAGCGACAGCACCACCAATAGATTGGCCGTAAAGGATCTTGATATAAAGGAGGTTAGTTCAATCCTTGAAAGTGGCGTCAACATACTTACAACGGGAGTATTTTTCAGGTATGTGTGCGAGGCGAGATAGTCGAGCGCCGTTTGAGCGTCTATACGTATACCTAGAGATTGCAGTGAACAAAGGAAGTAAATTACTGGAGATACGGTGTCTCGCCTGATTCTGATGGAGAACCCTCGGAATGACCATATCTGTTGGTATAAATGAAAAAGGGATTCCCATACTCGAGGTAGACTGGACTGCAAAGGACAGAGGGCGCACCCGCGGTATGAGAGCATGAGTACATTGCAACGCATTTTTACGTAGAATACTTTTGCGAGAGGTATCCGGTGACCGTGATTGCCGCCATTGCCGTGGAACATCAAAACCGTCGGTCGAGTGGATGCAAACTTGCATTGGACGAACAAATAGAACGTAAGTGAATGAATGAAGCAAAGTATCGGGATAGTGTGACGTACCTCTTCATGCGTCTGTTGGTCTGCGTAATCGATGTGTGCAGCATGGCTGTTGCTTATCTCTGTCCGTTGCATGAGAAGATAGCACCGCAAAGTAAACCCATCTTCGGTGACAAGGGGTAAATCCTGGTATTCAAGTCCAAAATCCGTTGGCACTGGGACCTCTGTGAAAGTTTGGTCAGTTACACTGGCGTGGAATGTGAAGTGCGCAGTAAACACACCTGTGCGAGAGCCCGGAGGGAATGCGGATGGGTAAATGAGATAATTTTGTCCGTAGTATAGTAGTCCACAGCCTAATAAGATACAAAGGTCACCTGAGGACATCATAAATTAGGAGGCGCTGGACCTAGCGTTGTAACACCAGCTACGGTAGCGATGGTTCCCTGTGGACAATGCGTTATGGTCAAGGGTTGCTGAACATGGCGAAAAGATATAGAAGCACCTTGGCAAAAGCCTCTAGTGATGGCAACGAAGGCATATGTTCGAGATGTCGTGGCCTGGCAGTGGCGAGCGCCACAAGGTATCGCAAGATGTTTGTGATTGTTTATCAGAGCTTTATATATAACATATTACTTTGCTTCAACTTTAAATTCCTCTGTGTATTAATTATAATGTATACACCGATCTGGCAACATCATGTTACGCATAGACCTGCGCAGGTCTCCACCTGCAGCTGGACGCTAGCTGTGGGTCAAGGGCACCGTTTGAGCCCTCTTAGGACATGTCCCACCTTCCACACCCGTGCTTCGCTAAGGCCACAGTTTCTTGTGTCCCACAGTCCTGGATGCTCCTCTATACTCCTGTATGTTGCCAACCTTCAAGGCTGTTCAAGCTTCGCAGATTCAGGATCTGATCCATGATCGAAGAACGATGTCATTGATGATGGCTGGATGATCGGAAGTTTTGTATGACAGTCTGATAACATTTAGTAGTTGCCAGAGCGATCATCACTAGTCCGCACTCCGTGTACAAACGTATTCTCCAATCACATTCATTTACAGCCAAGCGCAAGTGGAGACCTCTAAATCACGCTTTCGTACAGTTTCGTAGGCTTCGTGTGGAATTTTCCAGAGGTGTCACTTGGCGGTGTCCCGCGGATATGTTCGTGCTGAAATTTTATTTGCTCCCTGAAATCTTATCCATGCTCCACTAGCACACAACCCTGATTCACACATTGCCCATGGTGACGCACAATGACAGAGCAAGCCTGTATGTATGATTTCTACTGACCATCAAGACCATCCATCCACTATAGTGACCAGGGCACGTATTACGCGCATAGGAGCTGACGTTCACAAGTTCAGGTAGGTCAAACACTTCCTCAGGGATCACTGGGACTAATTTCTGGAGAATCAGTTGTGGAGTGCTTAGTAGTGACATGCGACAGAAATGATCCTCGCTCCACCTCGTGAGTGGCCCCGACGACAAAAGTACCGTCCTCTATCCAAAGAGGGTAATGGTGCGCTTCTGACATATGTGATGCTACCTTCTCCAATGTGATGGATATATTAAGCGCGTTTCAGAATGTTTTGAGAGGTAGAAGAATTCACAGATGCTGACAGAATAAACGAACTACATCCGAATGAGGGCATGCTATAAAGTCCACGGCGCGCTCAGAAAGCCTGTATTGACCTCTTGTCATTTGTCTTTTCCGCGAACGTATTCGAAACACACCCGTCGTCTCACCAGACACCCCACGATCTTTACAAAATGCGCTCTTTTACCACATTCACAGTTCTCTTTACGGCTATTTGCAGCACCTTCACCAGCGCTGCTCCTATCTCCCTCCCTGACGTTTCCGTCCCCTCTGTTTCCAGTCTTTACAAGGAGCTTAGTCTCCCAGGTAAGGAGATCAAGATCAGGTCTTCGGACGACATTGCGGTTGAAATTCCTATCCCCTCGGTCGCTGTGGTCTTCACTACTGTTTTCACCCAGATCCAGCCATTGACTGATCAGCTCAGTAAGTCATCATTATTATGCGTCGACTCCAGTATATCTTATCGTCTCCCTAGCCTTCATCACTGCGAACAATGCCACCGTTGCTGCTATCTCACCTGTCGTCGCTCAAATCAAGACACAGCTCACCAGTGCTGTCTCTCAACTCCAAGCACTTGTTGGCCAAGACTCTTCGGTCATCCTTGCGCCTGTTGAGGGTACTGTCTCGTTGACCGTTGATGAACTCGCGGCGCTCATTGCTGGTGACCTTTGCGTAAGTATCTTTTTTTTTAATACAACCCGGTTATTGTTGCTGATCCTCCGCTTCAGCTTCTCTTCACTGCTCTCGGTGCCGTGCTGAAGGTCGTCATCGGTGACGTCCGTGCAGAGGTTCTTCCCATACTCACTGACCTCGGCTGCGACGTCGTCTCCATCCTCAATATCGTTGTCACGCTCGTCGCTGGGATCGTTGCCTCCCTTTCTCCTCTCCTTGCTCCTGTCGTCGCTATCATTGCTTCTTTAGGTCTCTCAGACCTCTTATCCCTCCTCGGTCTCTCCCTTTAAAAATGTGTGCCTTTATATTCAGCGTCACTTATTCAGGCGCTAATCAATACCAAAGCAGACCCATCCGTTGTTTATACCCTTGCACGATAATAAGGGCGGCAGAGATGCATTATCAGATCACGAATGTTGCAGTGTTGTCATACAATTTAGTGCCAGCATTGCAGGTTTAACCTCAGTTTACTTATACCAGTATCAGTAGAGTCATATTCGATCGCGCAACAATAAGGCAAGTTCAAGCTTTATTTGGCAGTGTCCCGCAGCCATAATACCAGTGAAAGGCGCGCAAGACGGTTTACGAACCTGAGATGGGTTTGAATTGGACAGGGCAATGCCTCTCAGGATCCATACTACTACATTGTCTCGCACTTCTTGACAATGTCATTGTCAGATATCGCTGAACACTCACGGTGTGCTGGAAATGCGTCTGAGAATGCTGGATGGAAAAATTTCCAGTATGAAAGATGATACAGAACGCCAGAAGGTCGAGGTCCACAGTACATACCTGGCTCTCGGTTTAATGAAAGTCAGAAAAGAGTGATGCATGGAGGGGAAGTCCGAAAGAGGCGGGCTTCAGAAAATTTACAATATGAGAACAAGGCAAGGCGGAGTGCATTATAGAGTCTGCTACATAGCTATAGGTCAGGTCAACATCAAGGCCATAGTCCAGCATGTGGTACGAAGGTCAAATTGTATCTTTGAATGCAAGGGCACTCTGGTATATGCATAATATAGGCCAGGTGGAACCCCAAATACTACTGCAAGTGATAACAAAGCTGCAATATCACACCCGCCAACGCGGTAAAACCACACCCTGTAGACGCATCTCACCATGGCTCATCCGGAACCGAGTCAACACTCGGAATCTGTGCCCGAACAGCGGAAATTTCCTTTGCGTCGATACGATACAATTCCATCAGCTCAATAATTTTGTCCAAGGTATCGCGGTCCGCGCGTTGCAGGAGCGTTAGTTTCCGATCATACCCCTGAATCCGATTGTGGACTTCCCCGCTTGTCGGCGATGCATGATAGGAAGCGACCGCGAGCTTGATAACCCTACGAGACAGTTCCCGGCTGTCTGACACAAGATAAAGTATCTGCAACACAAGGGTCAAATCGACAATGTACGCTATAAAGCGCTGGAGCACCACGCCGCTGAGTAGGATGTGTTAATATTATCTCAATCAACGATAAGTAGCGGCACGTACGACAGCTGGTACACGTCGTAAACCCATTTCGCGATTACCGCACTTGCCACTATAGGCACTACAATGGGAACTGCAGGTCCTGCTAGTACAGACACGATGCCCGCAATGGCTCCCACCGTAGACAGTCCAACAGTCCTGTGAATGATCATGAGATAAAAATCCATTCATATAAAGAATTGGCCTACATGGTCCTGTCAGGATTAGTTGTAGGTCCAACGTCTAGCTTGTCGACCATATTCACCACCAACTTCCTGAAGTCATGGCTGTACAAGTACTGCCACAAATCACGTCAGAATACGTGCGGTGATAACGAAGATAGACATTACACCATGAGGGTCATGGAAGTTCCACACAGCAACGATGTCAGTGTGGAGGACACGTAAGCAGTCCCACGTCGTACGGTCCTGGAATGCTGCGCACGATGCCAGTGCCTTCCAATATCCTATAACATATGGAAGCTCAGATTGCACTCATGAACCACCAAGGCGGAATCGAGACGAACTTCTCTTGCCAACCCTAACACTATGTGAATCCTCAGATAAGAATGATGCAAGTGAGGCTTACTCAATTGATGCTTTGATTTTGAGTCCAGGATCCACGCGCTGAGCGATAGAGGTCATCACCGACGCCTCGGTCGCAACATGCTTACAAACACGCTCTTCGGTTATTTGGATTAGACGAGCCAGCGTCTCTGTGTGGTCTTCCTTTGCTGTATTTTTAATATTAGGAGTATTAAAGATAATTACAGTAATGACACCCACTGGAGACCGTAGCATGCGGGACATCCGATCCTGCAAATTTCTCTAGGGGTCCGATGCAGATTTCCTTTAACTCGGCGTCCGCTTTGTTCTTGATGAGTTCCTTGACGGCGTTGGGGCTCAATCCCACGAGAGATGACTCATCCAGAGTACGATTGACGCGGTTGATGAACCTATCATATTTAGTGAAAACGACGACGACAGGAACTTGACCACGGGTGAGCTCCAACCTTGTAGAGAGATAACTATTGATTCACTCACTATTTCCCAGCTTTCCACCACGCTTCAATGTCAAGAAATCCTCTGTGCCTGTCTCTAGTAAACGCCCGCCTGCGCGGGGTATTTCAAAGCAAAGCCTTCCGTGTATTTTGTCAGCTAGTGACACAGAATCATTATGATAGAAGCCCTACCAAACAGCATGCAGCTGATCTTTCAAGGCGGGCATGTTTCTTCGACGTTCAATGAAACCTCGAACTATGTTCACGTTGCCTTCCCCACCAGGTTCAAAACCTTTGCTATCGTGGAGAACAAACCTGTCGTTCTGCGGTGAGATAAACTCATGGTCGATGTTGGCCTCGCCTGGCTTATGAGTCGAAGCGATCTATGGCAACAGAATGAGTAACCCTCCGTGACATGGTGCGATGAGCAGCCCACCGCTTCGTGCACTCCGAAGGCGCGGTTAATGAGCGAAGATTTACCAACACCGGTCTATTTGAAATACCGGCGCGTCAATACTGGCCCGAGATCGACGAAACTCCAATACCTTTCCTATCACTAGAATTCGGAACCTAGGGAGCCCTTGGCGTCACCTGGAGAACACAGCGTCATAGTCATCCTGACTCACCGAGGACAGATCTGAATGATCTCGTTGGTAGTGGGCTGGAGCTCCTGTGTTGTATCGGAGGTAGAATCAGGTTGCTCTGCGTGCTAATCTACGAATCAGAGGCTGTTTCCGATGAGAAACATGGATCCATACCTCGATTGTTGTGTTCCCTGAAAACACAACCACGATCTCGATGTTGTCATGAGACTTGTGGTATTCTGTGTCATCGAGGTGAGTACATTATCGAGGAGAGAACGCGGCTGATAGCTTATTGACCTTGTCTTGCATCAGATGTACGGGGTATGTTATCCAGATCGAAATGAATATCTTCATGTCCAATCTTTCGAAATCGTCTCCTGTACCGTAAATGTAAGGAAAATGTATCCCCCACAGAAAGCTTGCTAGAACAAAATAGCAGTTTAGATAGCACGCTCGACTGGGTTTCCCAAGTCCTTACATAGGTGGGGAGAACGTCTGTCGCATAGTCTTTCCTGCATCGCGTTCAATGGACCTAAACGACTCGCCGATCCGTGCTTCAGCGGATTCTACATTTTTTTCCGAATTGCTGAAATCAATAGAGATGCCTAGTTCGACGATTGATGGAATCAGCGGGCTTGACCATTCAATTAATGCGAGAGTTTAGTACCGGAGATATGGAGAGCACAGGGGACGGTTAAGGTGTGGGTAGGGTTTGCCATCCTAATTCTTGATTCGAGTTAGAGAAAGTCTCCTTTGCGACAGACCATGCGCCGTTGAATGAGTCGGACTCAATTCTGGGATACGGGCGCTTGCAGAGTTCACACACTGGCTAGAACTCGAGCGCTCCCTGGCCGCTTCGCTACCTTTCGCCATCGCACCGTCATTATAGGAAAAAGGAATGCAGGACAAATGGCCATCGTGCGGCCGGGGGCCTGTAACACAAGTAAGGATCCAGAAATATACAATAGCGACGGGGAGCATGAACTGCTTATGGTGACTGATCAGATCGATTGAAGATATCCAGAGCTCGAGGTAAGGTGTAAGCTTGATTCTTGATCGGCAATATGAACTGACGGTTTCAATTAACGTGGATTAGATCATCATTGCATAAGTGTTTCGGGACAACCCAGCTGTCTTTCACGACGATTTTCGCAGTTTTCGACGCTTGTTGCAGGAGGACACTCGGAATTCGACAAACTTCAAGTTGCGTTCGCATGCTGTTCCAAGTGTCCTGCTATTCGTAGTAGTCATTGTGATCTTGCAGGTATCTTAATGCCTCCCAGTGCACTCGAGATGCTTTTGAATGTGTTGCGTCGCCCCCTGCTTGTACCTCCTCCTCAGGCCTCAGCGCTCAGCTCTGCGATGACATATGGACATGTGTTTAGTTATTTGCACTCGAGGTGACGAGACGAGTGCGCGCGCACAACCGTGACGCCGCGGCGTACTACATAATGTGTGTTACCAAAACTGGAATTGATGAGTTGCTTTAGTACCAGGGACACTTGCATGCATTATTGGGCTCTGCAGAGCACATCCGCTGCGAAAAATGTCTAAAGTGCATACCTGTGCATGAATACAATCGAATGTCAGACTCTAAGAGATAGACCATCAGCTCCGAGCCCTATGCCCTTGTACTTGAAACTGGCACATGTTCATTTAATGCCGACTTCCGTTGCAACTTAAATCATGAGCTACAAGTAGCAAGATGTTACGGCCCATCTTGGCTGAAGGGGTATACATGCACTTCGGGTATTAATCGATGTATCCACGGGTTACATCAAGTAAGTTCTGCAAATCCTACCGTCGCGTTTGCGTAATCAAACACCGAATAAACGTTCTGAAGATAGACATCGCCAACAATTGTGAATTCTGCAGTGTGTGAGTATGAGCAACGTCATCGTATCAAAGATATCACAGGCTGTACGCACCCATTTCTGAAGACGCAGCAATCCCAGCTAAGCAGTCACCGGAAGGGACGTCTGGCCCGAGGTTGTACGTCTGCGCAGAGACGTTGAAGGCACGTTTGCCAAACGTGAATGTAGGCACAGTGGAATTGATGGTGTCGCACGGAACTGCGCAGATGCAGACATTGATCAAATTGAAGATAGTAGAATGGGTAACAAGCTTACTTGTCCAGTATGTATCCGTGCCCTCTGTGTGGGCCGTAGCTCCAGATATATTCGCGTAGTAACTTTGTGCGATTGAATAGGACGTGATGACGAAAGTGGTGCCGGTATCAATGATGGCAGGAGCGGCTTGCGACTCAACGACCTCTTGTCCCAACCTCGAAATGGCATCTATCTCCACCTGCCAGTAGCCTTTATTCGTCACAGGAACATAAGTGAGTGTGTCGGAGCGGTAGAGATTGGTATTTGTTCCTCCGATGACCATTTCGCTATCTCCTGGAGTAGTAGATAGCTTGAACCCAATGACGCTTTGTGGCAGTTCGCCACTTTCGGCCAGTGTTTGGAAGAGTGGAGATCCCTTAAACTGTGATATTTCGGGGAATGCCAGACCGGAGAGACCGTCAGGGGGGAAAGCGTCCTTACTAAACTCTGGCGAATATGCCCATGCGGCGCCGACAGTCTGATCCTTAGCCTGACAACCATATTAGTAGAGAGAAAATGAACACCTGGGGCAACTAACTTCATAACCCCCAACAAAAACATCGTCCACATACTCCTCGCCCGCTGTCTCCCCAGCGCCGTACATGAGCACGAACGGCTGGCTGGTATCTTTGGCAGACGATGATGCAGAAGGGTCGTATTGTGTATGCCCAGCACAGCCGACACTGCAAGTGGTAGACGGAAGGACTACGCGAATATTGCTGTCAGCGCGTAGGTGAAGGAATATACTCTGAGACTCACAGAGGTCTGAGCTGCCAGTGTCGAACACCACTTCAGAATGTCGGAGTTAGATTAAACCACATCGTAGAATCACAAACGAACCTGTAAACGGTTCAGGGGGTGTGCCCACTTCGATCTCGCCGTACCAGAGGTCTGCATTGTAGTTGACAAGAGGCACGCTTCCGTTGGTGGTCCGCTTTGCTACAGAGCGAACGTCGAAGCGGCTACTCAGCGGGTGGGGAGACCCAGTGTTCCGTCGGTAGGCCCCCATGGTGGCACTGTACTTACTAGTTCACGTAGGCTGATAAATTTGGTGAACGAAAGAATCCCACACTGGCACATACCGATACGCAAAACCCAGCTGTTCCCACACAGTCCTCGGATCAAACACTTTGGAGCTGTTAGCAGCGGTTGATCTGGAGTTGAGGAGAATGCGTTGTGTGCGACCCGTGTTAGAACGGTCATTTGGCGGAGGAGTGGGTGACCCAACAACTGCTACTGCAAAGAGCGCACAGATTGCAGTAAATTTCATCTTGGAGGTGCGTCACGTTGGTGGTCTAAAGTAAGAGTGGAGGGGCGACGACCAGGTTTTAATGTGTGTCGAGAAAGCCGCCGTCATCGCGTCTGATCCTGAATGCAAGCTTTCAGTTCGGACTTAGCATCATTAGTTCAAGTTGGAACTTGTGTCCGATCAAATTTGCTTTGTCATCAGTCACAAAGCTTAAAAGCTTAAACTAGCTTGTTAAAAGTGTGCACTGTGTAAGGAGTCCATGCATCTGCCCTCGTCAGCCTGACCTGTTCTAAACACAATTGGAATTGGCTCCCGCAGCAAATCATGTTAGTACGCATATACTCACAGCTGCTTCTGATTCCGATACATTTCTCTCCGTCGTACCACCACACCAGTATCAGTACCTGGCCACCTAAGTTAGTGATGGGGTTGGCTCATAACATCCAACGGACCTCCGAGTAAGTTATGTTCTTACTGAATCTACTATGAAGACAACAAAAAACAAGTCCAAGATATGATACTGGCAGGACCGAGCTCGATGGGCCAACTTTAGCTTCATGTCTCGGATCACTCATCTCAAGTATGGTCCATTGTAGTCCCTCGTGAGGCTGGGGCGACCCGTACCCAGATCATTCAAGCTGATGACCCTGACGGCCGTTGAATGTTATTATCCCCGGATGACTTGTATACTACCTTCTGGGTGAGCAAGGGCGAGCAGCATGACGACATCTTCGTGCATTTCCCTGGACGACTTGAAGAATGGGCTGCGATCACCTCGGACGTCTTCTGCTATGAAGGCCGCTCTGCTAAAGCCAGAGCTCTCATTCAAATACGACGACTCTCCAGATTTGAGGATGGCTGAATTGTTCGGCCCTCTTCGCTCTCCGATTTATCACCAGCACTGCTCTCCGAGTGTAACCAAGACGCTTTGGCTGAGTTTCTGCTATGCTTGCAAGAGTTCGCTCGTCTCAATGGCAGCCATATGGTACCTGGCATTTTGTTACACTGTTCATAATCGCAATGTGCCATTGAACACCTACGGACTCATGGACATCACACCTGGCAATTTTGTTCTCCTTGCGGGCACCGCGTATCTTGCCGAAAGGTTCCGCGATTAGTGATAATCAAGAGCAGAATCACCTCTATCAGCATCATTATCGTTACGATTGCATTTTACCCACTCCATGGCAGTTTGCTATCTGACTTGAGGGTGTGCTGATGTTCTTGTATCGACATCTATCAACATCGAGATAGCAGACTCGGAGTGGAGAATTCTTTCGAGTCCACTCGGCTAGGCCTCGTGGGGTCCCCCTATTTACAATGAACAGCACATCTAGTCCATCATTCGGACACAATGACGCCATCAAAACGATGATAGAACCCAGTTGCTCCCATTTCGCTTGTGCGACAGCATCGATTGTGATTCTAGTCATTTCGACTTTGGCACCTGCTACATGTGAGTATAATTCTGGTGAAACTCGGCGCATTCTTTAACCCATTGCTTTCTATGTCAATCCAAAGCGTTCTTGCACCTGGCGATATCATGGCATTTGCTGTTGCAGCTGTGCCAGCGCAAAGCGTCTGGAAGTATGTCAATCAACTTTTCATGATTAGTATTTTGCAGTGGTTCGACCGATGACTTAGCTTCTTCTGGAATTTTGGTTGAACCTCACCAGTGTGCCAATGTTCCTGTGTCGCGGAAATCTGCCAGACCTAATATTTGAGCTAGCCTTCCTCATATGCAAGCCGAATATACAGATTACCACACGGAAAGTCTGCAGTAATGGCTTAGCGTTCAGCCCTACGCGATTGGCGTCAACTACAAGACACTTTGGAATCTTCATCCCGAACAAATTTGCGATGATGATGATCGACGTTAACGCAGGACTTGATGTCGACCTAGTTCATGATTGGTATGGAGGTCTTTGGACGCATCATGTTCAGTATTTTCTCTTCGGTAGAGAGCAAGTCAACAATCCCCTTGCAAGAGCTGGTTCAATCATGAACCTCATGGTACTGCCAACTACAACATCGACCTTTGCCTCTATGCTGCAGTGGTCGTCAAAAGGCACACTCCTTCTATTTTTGAAACCATCTATTCTGACTTTCTCCTTCTCGCAGCATATTTTTGTCAGAATACCTAGGTACGGTATACGTATCTGGAAGATTGTCGACTTCCGAGGTCGTCTGTGCGACGTCTATGTCTATGTCTCATCTTGCCGTATCCGCCGCCATGTTCATGCTATTTTTCGTCTTGACGGTCGTCGCCCATTTCAGGCAAAGGTGGAGAATTGACGCTCGTCAATATCGTTTTGCGTGGCTCGGAGCTTCGGTCAGAGTTCTCCCAGATGAAAGCTAGTGTATGCGAAGGATCGCGTCCATTACTGGACAGGAAGAGCTTGCAGGAAGATGTGGCGGAGATGATCGGCGACCGGAACATCAAGCATGCTGATGGTGGTGTTCTGCGCACTGCGAGCGTCCCTTGTATTTACCCCTATTAGGAACATGAATTTGACCGCGTTGGAAATTGATAAGGTCCGCCAAGGCCATGTTTGATGTTTACTTGCTGATACGACATCAACCCATACATATTTTCATGCTCGATATTCTATTGCTGTAGCGATGATTGCATGTAATTACTACGTGTGACAATTATCACGTCTGCACTAAACGAAATTGAAGAGAATTGAAGTAACAAATCGAAGACTGATGGATAAATCATCTAGGCGCAAAGCTGAGGAACTACGGAATACCTTGTGAACACCGAATCGCAACGGTCTGTCAGAGTCATCAAGTAGCTGCAGCTAAGCAGCAGTCGATTGATTTGCACAAATTAACTTCAGGATAGAAATTAGTCTGCTTCTTGAGCGGTTGATGTAGCATGGAGACGGTGCCCGGAACCCAACATATCACATGCATGGTCATTCTTGTCAGTTGAAAACGTTATGGAAGGCGAGCACTCGATGGAAGAGAACCGGAGGTACTACTGCGGACATGCGGCGGACATGAGGCTTGCAGGTGAAATGGGTGATCGATAATGCTGGCTCAGCGCTCAGGCCTCAGGCCTCAGGTTTGTACACTGTCGTGCAATGACTCAAGGCCTAGTTGTGTACGCTAAGCTTGAAAATTCTGAATCGATGGACTTGGAGAGTGCGGTTGGGATGACGAAGTACTAGTAAAACTTGAAATGACATCTAATCTTATCTTACGGAGGCAATAGCAAGTCTAATTTTTCATGGTTTCGTCCACGCCTCGTTTTTTGTTTTCTATCCCCAGCTCGAATACAATAGAAAGTTTGATGGCCACGCGTATAAGCGCAACCACGTTGTGTCCTTGCGCCCGCGTTTACTTATTTTTCCCCGCATCTAGTATACCGCGACGTACTTTCTCCTCACGCTGTGCGCGAGCCTTGTCACCCCTGGTGTGCATTTTTCCACCAATCTAACTTTACTTTGCCGTCTTTACACGCATCTTTTTCCATTCTTGATATAAGGCATAAGCCTCTCCGCTGCGACATCCTTGAAGTACTAGGGCGACGTGCCATGTCTTACTGCTCGTACCAGTTTCCCCTTTCCCTCCTTGCACTCCTGCCACTTGTCTCAGGCCATGGATATGTCGCGCAAGTTGCGATCGATGGCAATGACTACTATGGGAACCTCCCCAATGCCAACCCTGTTCCTAGCATTGTCAGACAGATCAATGATGTCTCACCTGTGAAGGGTGCTACCAACCCGTACCTCAATTGCGGGCAAGATGCTCAACTTGCATCACTTGTTGCCAACGCCAACCCCTCCAGTCAGCTGCAGTTTTGGTGGAAGGGTGGTGACGGCAGCAATTGGCCCCATAATATCGGTCCCATCATGACTTATATGGCTCAGTGTGTCAACACGACGTGCGATCAGTATAATTCAACGAATGCGGAATGGTTCAAGATCGAGGAGACGGGGCTGCAGCCAGGCAATATGGTTTGGTACCAACAAAATATCAGTATGTCTATTCATTCACGTCATTTATTCTTTCTATCTGAATGTTGCACGCGCAGTGAATGGTGGGCCATCGAACGTAACCCTTCCTCCAACACTAGCTCCTGGGCAATACCTCATACGACACGAGATCATCGCGCTGCATCTCGCAAATGAGATGGGCGGCGCCGAGTTCTACCCTAGCTGTACGCAGGTGATCCATGTTTTGTTCGTAGTCTTATAATCCATGCCAATCGCTCCTCTACAGGTTAATATTCAGGGTGACCAATCGGGTGTCGCCCCGGCGAGTGATGAAGTCACTTTTCCCGGCGGGTACAGCGATAGCGATCCAGGAATTTACGACCCAACGGTTTTTGACACGCCCGTGCAGTATACGTTTCCTGGACCTCCAGTTGTCCCGTTCGCTGCAACTGTGTCAAATACTTCGTCACCGACATCTTCCAATTCCAGCTCAACTACTACGGGTACACCCATACCCTCTTCAACTGCATCGGGCAGTGGAGGCGGAGCGCAGTGCAAAGTGAGCACTGCGCAAGCTGCTTTTGCTGTGCATGCACGTCAGCAACGGAGCGTGTCAAGAGTGATGAGGCGTTTGTGGGAGAGTTTGTCCAGCTCGTCGTGAATAGCCTTTATCTCATTGATCAGAGAGCAATTACGATTGTCGTGATATTTAGATCTGGAGAGACGGATATACTTGGGGGATAGCGGTTTTTGTGTTTTTCTGTTGGCGTTCGTCACTATTCTGCGATCGAGTTACCGTACCAGGTTAAACTACTGGTTGTAGATCATATCAGAATATTGTGAACTAGTCATTAGTGCCACCGGAGGTGGACCAAGGGCAGTCCTTAGTAGGGATTATCAGGGGTCCTGGGCAAGTTCACTTTTAGTTGCTTTTTCTCTCGGAAATGATCCCCAGCAATGTGCCTAGACTCGATAGTTGCGGCAGTGGCACACCACCACAACATCCAAATTGAGACACGCAAAAAGCCGAGT